>JAVTVY010040330.1:0-17593 GCA_036873755.1 Hanleya hanleyi
TGAAATGGTATCAGAGATATACATCATTAAAAATTTTGCATAAATTAAAGATGGCCACCAAGGTTCCCGCTCAATCAGAGAAACCAGAAATGTCATTTGTCACAAGTCTCTTGATGCATCGATGATGTGTATCAAATATTACATCGAGCACTTGAACGGTATCAGAGAACGAGATCATTAATGATTTTGCATAAATTAAAGATGGCCGCCCATCCTTCCCCCCCACTCAGAGGAACTGATGTGGTTATTCAATGCAAGTCAGTTGATACATCGATGCTGTATACCAAGTTTAGTATAGAACACTTAAATTGGATCAGAGATATATATCATTAAAGTTTTTGCATAAATTAAAGATGGCCGCCAAGGTTTTCGGTCAATCAGGTCCTGATTCAAAGTATCTGGATGTATCGATGAGGTATACCAACTTTCATATAAAACAACTGAATGATAACAGAGATATGTATCATTATCGATTTCGCATAAATTAAAGATGGCCTCCAGGATTTCCAGCTAATCAGAAAAGCCGGTTTGGTAATTCATTGAAAGTTGCTTGATGTATCGATGATGTATACCAATTTTCGTATTGAACAGTTGAACGGTTTCCGAGATATGGATCATTATCCATTTCGCATAAAATTAAAGATGGCCGCCAAAGTTTTCACCCAATCAGGTCCCAATTCAATAGGCTTCTGGTCCTCAACTAGGTAAATAAACATACCAAATTTGGAATTCTTCAGTGGAACCGTTCTCCGGCTATCTCGCTCACGTACAGACGTACGGACGTACGGACGTACGGACAGACGGACGTACAAGACGACGACAATACCCCATGGCCAAAATTGGCCGAGGGGTAAAAAGCAAAACTGTAATAAGCACACACAAGAAATATATGTTGGTTACACGAAAGAACTTATTCATGCAATACAGGTAGATATCCCAGCCATATAATATATGGTAATAATATTTATGATATTTAAAAATGTCAAAGGCTTAATTCTAAGATTAATTTCAAACTATTGTCAACTGTCATTACAACTGCCAAGTGAGAATACATCATTATATGAGATTTGTCGCAAGAACGCTATAACCGACAAGTGGAAATAATGCGATAAAGAACACTTTGTACATAGTTGATTGTACAGGCTTTTGGAGAGAACTTTCCCATGTGTGGAATGAACATGATCAAGGAATATACAATATTCAATTTGACCGTCAAGCAGGTCTTCAAATTTCAGCTTGTTCAGTTGGGATTCAGCTTAGAAAATTAAGAAAAAACATCCAGCTCACAAACAATCACTCTTATATGGACATTAATATGGGGTCAGTCAGTTTGAGGGTTCACAGCTAGACCCTACATGTAGGAGGACCTCCACTGAAAACCCAGGTACACCGTCAAAATAAAAACAGTCAGTGGACGATAACAAACTTGTTTATAGTCTCTTGATGGGTCCATTGGTGGTTATAAGATCACAACCAAAGAAGCAGTCATTGTAATGCAGGGCTTGAAATTAAGTTTTCCAGATAGTTGCCCAGGGACAACCACTTTTGATAATCTAGTTGCCCCAAAAGTAAACCACTTGCCCTAAATTCCTTTTATCATTTTAGCCTTAAATTTACATTTCATATACTACGGTAATTCCTCTAATAATTGTGAAATTTCTCATAAAAAAAATAGGGGGTAATCAAATCAGAAAGTTGGCAAATGCTCCCAAATCATGATCATTATATCTCAGTTATTGTAATTTCAGACAGGGTGATCGAAGTTATTAACATGAGGGCAAGACTCACAAAACCCTTCGGCTTCCCCCAAGCAATTGAGAAATATGCTGACGATGTGCAACATATTATGGCTGTTTTCACTAATCATCCAGAATTCTCCTTTTTTTAGAGAGTATCGTTAATTCAGCAGATGTAACAGCTACACTCAAGCATTTATCACAAAATCATAGATTATTACACAAAAAGGGGCATAACTCTGTAAACTAAGGGCCAAGGTGAATACTTCTTTTAGGCTTCTAATATACAAGTAGATAAATAAGTTTCAAAAATTTGGTAGCTGTACCAAACAGTTCTTCAGATATAACTGGTTACATTCAAGCATATTCAAGATTATTACACCTGAAAAGGGGCATAACTCCATAAAATAAGAGCCTAGACGTTGAATTTTTTGTATGCTTCTAGAATACAACTAGATAAATAAGTTTCCCAAATTTAGAAGCTGTACCGAACACGGATCTGCAGATATCACCTATATATTCAACTATAAATCATGAAATGAAAGATTATTACATCCGAAAAGGGGCGTAATTCCATAAAATATGGGCCGAGATGACTAATTTTATTGTTCGCATCTAGAATACAACTAGATAAAGTTTCCTTATAATTTGGTAGCTGTATCGAACACAGTTAATTAGATATAACTGGTTACATTCAAGCATATTTATCACAAAATCAGAACAAAACTCAGTTAAATAAGGGCGGAGGTGACTAATTTGAAGTGACTAGTTTTCGGTTGGCTTTTGGAATATAACAGTATAATTAAGTTTCCAAAATGTAGTGGCTGTATCAAACACAGTTCTGTAGATATAGTTAGTTACATTGTATCCCAAGCGGTTTTGCCTAAAATGCGGTAAGAGACAGAAGGACGGACGTACATGACGACGACAATACCCTGAGGCCAAAACTGACTGAAATTTGTCCCTAAAATTGTGAGGGATTGAATTATCAATGGGTGATTGAATTTTCTTATAAAAAGTTTCCACTTTGTTTTATTGGAAGCCATTATCTATCTAAAACCAATTTTAATAGAAAATGTGAAAGTAGAGCACTTTCACACCAATAGCTGCCAATCCCTGGGAAAAGTAATCAAACATGGATTTCATGGTTCAGTTAAGTATAGTAAGTCCAAGAAGCTAGAGGATGTGATTTTCATTATTTTAAAGTACTTTACCCTGGGTAACAGCATCACTGAGGTTGGTTGTCCCAAGCAAATTTCACTTGCCCAGGGCAAGTAAAAGGGTGTTAATTTCAAGCCCTGTTAAATGAGTACAGGTCACAGTGAAGATGTACGTTTGTTCAATATACATGTACCACAAAACTCTGTCAGAGTCGTAATCAGCAATTCCATTGTAACTGTCAAAATAAAATGGATGCATGCTTGTTACGAGTGATTCTTTCCCTTAACTTGAAAAATCCATTGTCGTAATGGTGGATGTCGTAAAAAACAAGGCAGACTGAACATGTACTATGTGTCATTTGCAACTCAGTAGATCAAAAACTTTTATCATGTTTATGAATCTCTCTCTTTTAACATGTTTATGGCACCCTTGTTTCTGCCTAATTTAGCATATTTTCAGGAACTTACTAAAATGTGTTGTCCTATTTGATTTACTTGATTTTTTGGCCTTGTATACCATATTTTCATGAATTTGTTTAAAAGTGATGTCTTCTTTGATTGAATTATTAGTATAAAATACCTCACAGTATATTATTTATTGTAGGGACAAACATCATGAATACATCGGTTTAGCAGAATATTTTAATCTATTGCTTCATAATTTATTGTGTGTCCCTGGTGTTTGTAAAACAACACCTACCTCCTCACATAGGGCTTAAAGTGTAACTGTGGTACTTTTGTAAGTTTATTTTCAAGATAATCTTCTAAACAGGATTTTTCCCTGATTTGAACAATTTCAATGTTATTCATATTATTGCGGTGCACAGTGCCACAAACACCTAGGACCTTAATTGTGACATTAATATGGAGTGATTAACCATGTCACAGTGCTAAATTGTAACAAAACTATTCCATTTTATCAGAAGCAGGTGTTAAAATTATTTATTGTTTGAAAATTATGTGCTAAATTGCGGATAATTGGATATCCATCGATAATGTTTATGGGCATCCAAAGGGACACCCCTGAAAATGGGCAAATATAGGCCTCGTTCTTTATCCATTAATATATATTCACCAAAGATGGAGTCATATACGTAAGTAGCTAAACTGTAGTACTGAAGATCGTCTTATTTCTCCTAAGATTGGAAACAAATCAATTCATTCAATCAATCAATCACAGCTTCATGTGTTAAAGGAGTACTTACTTTATTTTATATAGGTTCCTATTACAAAGGTTAGATTCTTAAATAAATTTAACCAACTATTTTGCTGTCGTTGATGGTGATAACCTATTATTTTTATTACAATTTGTGAAGCCATGTTTCCGCTTTGAGGTCGGCGTGGGCGCCGCCATGTTGCCTGTGGGATGACGTGACTGATGACGTCAGCATTCAGGACAACGTCCCGGCTAACGCTTGCCCAGGGACGTTCCAACTACGGACATTTGAATTACTCTGTGTCCGAGTTTTAATTCGAGGAAAAACTGGCGCGGCAAATCTCGCGGGTGTAATTCACAAAAGGAGAGTGACTTAGGTTATCTCCACCAACTGAATAATTTCTTCCCTAAGTTTTTCAACTGGAACTTGCTCGATTAAATTTGGACAAAATTTGAAGCTAAGCGAGAAGACTAAAAGAGCGTCCTCTGCAATTGTCCAGTGATTTCAGTTGAACGATGATGCTTCTAAGTTCGTAATCATTTTCATGATTACACTTGAATTACTAAAATCAGCTAGAACGTCAGTGGATTTACTGGGTTTCTTCTTGTGCGAATTATCGGCATTACCAACACGATCAACCTTAAATCTCCATGACGTTATGACGTTTTCGGATGAGTATACACTCACTTCCGCTCATCTAAAAACGTCACACAGTGGTGCAATGGCGGCGCCCAGTGCACGCCGTGGCGAGCAACAAAATATTCAATATTTCTTTTATTTCGCATTCTGTCAACATAAGTTTTATATAATAAGGTCTGGAATGCGATTGCCGATAAATATAGTCACACTCAAAAATAAGGTAAGTACTCCTTTAAATCACAGGTTATCTGGTACATGTTTTGTTCTTCAATTGAGCACTTTACATAAATGTTAAAAAATTCAGCACTGTTCTGATATTACAGTAAATAATGTATGACTTATTGTCCAAATGCATCAGATCTATATGTCAGATCTATATGTCAGATCTAGATCTGTACCAGACAATGTATTATAAAAATTTACATCCATATTTACACTGAGTAACTTAAATTTTTCGTACAACATTGAAATTAGAGTCGACATACACATGTATAAAGTACAGTGTTTCCCACATATGTATCCACTTACACAAAAAAATTCTGAAAATAATGATATTTCTTCATTTTGGGGTCAGAGTTACCTTGACCTTTGACCTTGATCACAATTTTGGTACGGTACAGGACACATTGTCGTCTCCTTGTGTATCTACATGTACCAACACAAAAAATTGTCTTTTTAATGATTTCCTCATCTTGGGTCAAAGTGACTTGGACATTTATCTCAATTTGATGTGTTTGCCAGTATTAAATTAAATGTATCTATTTTGCAATTTTCAATTATTTCCTGATCTTTAGGCCACAATGACCCGACCTCAACCTTCACCCAGTATATTTATTCACTCACTAAAAGTTGTAGATAGAAAATTGTCACAGATATAGACAGGACACGAATGGGCAGACGGAACGATAGAAATCGGCATCATATAATACGTCCAACTTTTGGGTGGGCATATGAAAACGGGGCATCATTGGTGGTACTGGGGAAACTAGGAATATTTTTTTATGGGGCCGAATGAGGACAAAATTACTTGGGAATATATATATCACAAATTGGAAAGTTTGAGGAACAATCATAAACAACTTGAACTATAGTTCTCTGAAGCTCAATTACCATAGCAACTACTCCAGATACCAGATACTCGTGCACCTTCAATAACAACTTCTAAGATAATTGCATTCTAGCAACTCGCCAGATGCTTGGTTACCAAAGGAACATCTCAAACGCTCTTCTCTCTGTGAAATATGACTTTCTCCAGTCCCATAAACGGAGCCTCGAATACAAGGGAGGTAAGAAAGGCCACTCCATATGACATCACCATGTGCCCCAGGAATATATAGGTCTGTAATTGATGAAAATATATACATTTATTATATCATCTTCAGTGATTTGTTAAGTGGTTGGTCCATTGACTGTCACATGATATTCCACCGAAAGTGATATTCACCTGCCAGAATACACATATTATATTTGCTGATCACTGCATGATTCCTTTGATGTCACCAGAAAATGCATATTGGCCTGTACTTACAGCCAATAATTACTGTTCATGTCAAAACACTCAATGTACTCATGGAAATTTTTAATTGACAGTTACTGTTTATCTACTTGTCTAATTTACATATATTCGTCCATCACTGGGATCAATCATTAGTAAATAATATAGATATAGCCTGAAATATCTTCTTTACTTACAAATTATTGCTAGTAACACATTTTTATTCCAGCAATCATTGTACACCACTGTTAACCCCAGTCACACTGGACATGTATATATTAGATACCTAGCACTTATTACTGGCTGATGATTACCCAACACAGACCAAATTATACAAGTCCGATCTACAACATTATGAATTTGTCATTCTTTGGAGTTAACCACTTGTGTATTATTTATAAGAATTACAATAGATCTACTGGATTTTCCAGCTTTGCCGATGGGTATCTATGTTCCTCAAATACGAGGTTTATGTTGAGATCATTGCATGTACACGGTATATAAAACTCTTAGCAAGAATTTGAACAATTTGTCAAACCGGACTATTTACATACATCATTAAGGTCTGAGCCAACAGTGAGGTTCTGTTGTGACAAGAAGTAGTAGACCATGACCAGTGGATGGACGAGGTATGCACAATAGGTCAGCCGACTCAGTGGAATGAACGCCTTCCATGATAATAACGTGTTGATAAAACCTACAACAACAACATAGAGACACTCAAGCAAGTTCATGATCATCCATAAAGCCATTCAAAATTAATACATGGCCGCTGTGCCAATACCATTATCATGCAGTGTTATTCTGAAATAGGGTTATGAATATAAGAAGGGTTGAAACAGTTTTGGGTCATCCATTATTATTCGCCTTGTACCTTGCTGCTGGATAAACACCATTATCACGCAGTGTTATTCTGAAATAGGGTTGAAACAGGGTCATCCATTATTGTTTGCCTTGTACCTAGCAGAGTTAGGAAGGCAGCTATTCAAGTTAGTGTCAGCTAGGACATTTCAGCATGTGACATTCTGGCATGCATGTGACATTTCAGTAAGCAACATTTCGGCACCCGACATTTCGGCAAGCGACATTTCGGCACAATGTGAAGGGTATGATATTTCGGCAGCTTTTTGTTCCAAGCCAAATTATGCTAAAAATAAAGATTTTCACATTCTTTCTTTAACATCATATGTTCAAAATCTAAACAGACCATTTTAAGGGTTACCAAGTTGCTGATTCTTGACCGAATAGTACAGTTATGTTGCTAAATATCAAATTATCAAGCTGTATTCAGAGCATTGGCATGTATATCTGGTCGTATGGTCGAAGGCTCATATGGTCATCCGTCTGTCAACAATTTCTTGTCCGGGTACTTCATACATGTACCATTTGAAGGAAAACACTGAAACCTATATCGAAGGTCCTTAATACCTTGTCAATGTGCCCGGTCAGATTTTTCATGCATTTTGAGAATTTCCTACATAGTGCTTTATGATCCATTCAGCAACAATTTCTTGTCCAGTCCATATATCAATTACTATTTGGACGGACAGCTCTGAAACTTAAATGGAAGATGCTAAATACCTTGCCAGTGTACACAGTCAGTTTTTTTATGCGCTTAAATGATTTTGCACAGTCCAGTCCATCAAGAATTTTGATTACCATTCCTTCGAAACTTCAGGAAATAAGCTTAGTACCTCGCTGCTGTGCACTATTGCCTTTTTGATGATTTTCCACAGAGTTATGGCCCTTTATACAGTCTGTCAAAATGTTCTTGTCTGGTCCATATCCCCGTTACTATTTGATAGACAAATTTGAAAGCTATATGGAACATGCTTAGTATCCTGCAGATGTGCATGGTACTATTCTTTTCCTCGTCCTAATCCTTTGTGCCACATTTATTGCACTTGACCTATGTCCGCCAAATTGTATTGCATTTTGGTCGGGGTTATAACTGTTTTAACAACTTAGGCCATAAAAAATTAATTAATTGTTTCTCAAGTGGGGGTTTTTTTTTCAGGAGCGGGCGGGCGTTTTTTTTTTTTTTTTTTTATTTTTTTGTTTTTTTTCAACTGCGGGCGGTTTTTTATCTTTGTTTTTTTTTTACAAGCCGGGAAGACCATATATGTTTAAACACACACTGTTGTTTGACTTGGGCTTGTCGGAGAATATCAAAAGCATTTAGGCCCGGGTCTGCTGTACTCGGCTGAGGGGCGTCGTCAGTTTCTTGTACATCTATTTTATATCTAAGAAAATGGCCAAACAAATCAACTGCTTCTCCGATTGTGGCCTGAAGTGGGATGGAATCTCCGTCCTGCTTAGATTTTCCAATTGTACACGATATCGCGTCGTCGAAATCTGGGCATCGGGTGATACCGGTCACCTCGTTCAGGACCTCGATCACGGTGGCACTTGGGCTAACCTGTATAATTGTCCAGTCCTTCAGCATGTTAACCGCCCCACGTTCTCGACATTCAGCAATGTATGCTGAAACCAGCATTGTGAAAACGGATAAAAAATGCGGTAAAAATACAATCACAAATTTCATTTCATTGGACCCATTTCCGATGAATTGTTTAAACTAGGCAAAGAGCATAATGAAAAGCATAACCGACGCTGGAACCGGAGACTAGGATGAAAATATTTCTTTAATTTACAGCCTTTCGTGTTGAAATGTGCACAATTTATGACGAAGATTTTAATAAATAATGTTATGATAAAATATACTATTCGCTATTTATAAAATTACGATAACGGAGAAGCGAAATTTACATAATAAAAACATACGGCAATCCGCTTCCGCTTATATTCAGGTCTGATTTTTGTATATGCGCAGTTTGGTTTGAAACTGGAACGAGTTCGCGCAACTGCCGGTTGTAAACTATTTTGTGATCGATACGATCATGGCGATGACATCTCTGTACGTATTAAAGCATTTTTCTTTTTCACAAACATAGTAAAACATCATTTTTGGGAAACGAATAGACATTACAACGAATAAACACAGTTTACAAGCACATTTACACATGCAATAAAAAGAATGGGAGCGGACAGTATGCCAGGGATGCGGCGGATTTATTTTTTTTTTTTCAAAAAGTGAAAAAAAAGTGCCCAGCGGGAGAGAAATCGAGGATGCGGCGCCACTTGAGAAACAATTAATTAACTTTTTATGGCCTTACGGTACTTCCTTTATGATTAATACCTTGGGGATGTGCACTACTATCCAAACTCTGAGTTATTGCCCTTTTCCCTCAATCTTTACATGAATACATAATATCCCGGTCCATATGCCTATATATCGGAATGTTTGGAACTTATTTGGAACCTTTCACTAAACGGTTTTGTATTTTGCCATATTCAAACAATGTTCTCGAGGCTGAAGGGTCAATGCATCTTGTGGTTTCTCATGTTGGATGTGACAAATCTTACAGCTTGACATTTTTCAGTGACATATTCCTTAGTGACATATTCACTACCTCTTGTGGATATAACAACTGTGTATATACTGAATGCTGGTGATCTTGGGACTCAAATCTTGAATATCAGAGCCATCAGGTTCTGTCCTCCCAACTGACTCTGAAGCAGCGATCAGTCATTTGATCAGTCAAAAGACAGTTCACATAACCCTAGAATTTCAAACATAAGGAGGGCATCTCTGTGGAGATCATGCAGTCTCAAACATGACGTTCTCATTAAGCATTCTTCCGAATTTTCTATCCGGACGTTCTGACAGTATATAAAGTTTCATTTCATAAGGAATTTGATTAATGTTCTGATGGAACAGGAAATGGACATGCGAATGAATTCTTCAATGCACGCCCGTTCGCATTCACTTTATGTCTGCACTGAGGGGTCTGATGGAGGGTCCATTTTCTTCTCGAAGCATTACCCCTGGTATATTGATGTTGTTCGTGAAAGGGAGGTTCAGGTATCGGGCTGTTAGCTTGGTTATCTCACAGAGAATTTTCAGGCAGATATCTAATATCCGGTAACCCGCCTTCTACATGTTCTATGATTAGCAACTGATGTATTTTGGGCTGTCATTATCTCCTGGGGCTTCCCATAAATTGACCTCTAGAAGTCTAAAATATCATGCCTCCAACCACCCAGAAAAGGTATGAAAATCGCTATTTAATAAAGAATGGGTCATGTTTTGGCTTCTCATGCAGCTCACGCCATCTCAATCTTTTATCTGAGAGTCCTTCCTGCCCACCTGTTGGTAATCTAGAACCTTGCAGTCACTCATCAATGGATGCAAAGTCAGAAATTGAGACTTCTATCAGCCTACCTCCATAACCTGTACAGCAGGCTAACACTAGCCACCCCAGTCCGACAGCCCATACGGTCCTGCTAACGGTCAGGTAAAGGGCACTGATATCCAGGTTGAGAGGATAGCCATTGTAGTTGTCATGGAGACCATAGAGGACTGCGAGAGAGGCCACTGCCGCTATGATCCAACCAGTCAGGACCACAATCTGTAGGAAGAACAATACACAGAGTAAAAATAATAATAATTTCCAAATGATCACATATGTTGAACTAGAGATCATGGCAACACTTTATCCCATCAGGTAGTGTGCATTTTCTATCCCTTTCACACCAACAATAAGTATTGCTGATACACACATTTGATATCAGAAATTGTAACTGAAATATATGCAGCTAACAGTAGATGGGATACGATACTATTGTTATGTAGTATGGTAATTTCTTATGCTGTTAATGGAGAATGAAATATCAAGATTCATCACATTAGGTTAATCCACCCAATCCTTTTATCTGTTTATATACGCAATTGCGATTTTAACTACCTTATTATTCTGCCAATCCATACTTTACATGCCACTTGTTGACACTCCGCAGTCTTCTGTATTGTATATTTAGCATCAGTTATTTCGAAACAGTTCTTGTATTATTAATTACTTTATCTTATTATTGTGCCATATCATTCCCGTAATCATCCTATACTGTTAATCTGGTCAATCCTTGTATCTATGTGTATTTCCCAATACCCACTGCCATATTGTCATAGATCTGCTAATACACACACTGTACTTGTCAATACGTAGTTGATATGTTATTGTTTAGGCCATAAAAAGTTAATTAATTGTTTCTCAAGTGGGTTTTGTTTTTTCAGGAGCGGGCGGGCGGGTTTTTTTTATATTTTTTATTTTTTTTTCAAGGAAGGATGCGGGCGGTTTTTTATCTTTTTTTTTTTTTTTTTTACAAGCCGGGAAGACCATATATGATCTATTTTATATCTAAGAAAATGGCCAAACAAATCAACTGCTTCTCCGATTGTGGCCTGAAGTGGGATGGAATCTCCGTCCTGCTTAGATTTTCCAATTGTACACGATATCGCGTCGTCGAAATCTGGGCATCGGGTGATACCGGTCACCTCGTTCAGGACCTCGATCACGGTGGCACTTGGGCTAACCTGTATAATTGTCCAGTCCTTCAGCATGTTAACCGCCCCACGTTCTCGACATTCAGCAATGTATGCTGAAACCAGCATTGTGAAAACGGATAAAAAATGCGGTAAAAATACAATCACAAATTTCATTTCATTGGACCCATTTCCGATGAATTGTTTAAACTAGGCAAAGAGCATAATGAAAAGCATAACCGACGCTGGAACCGGAGACTAGGATTGTAAACTATTTTGTGATCGATACGATGATGGCGATGACATCTCTGTACGTATTAAAGCATTTTTCTTTTTCACAAACATAGTAAAACACCATTTTTGGGAAACGAATAGACATTACAACGAATAAACACAGTTTACAAGCACATTTACACATGCAATAAAAAGAATGGGAGCGGACAGTATGCCAGGGATGCGGCGGATTTTTTTATTTTTTTTCAAAAAGTGAAAAAAAAGTGCCCAGCGGGAGAGAAATCGAGGATGCGGCGCCACTTGAGAAACAATTAATTAACTTTTTATGGCCTTATAGACTTCAGTATTATTTGTTTATTTAGCTCCCATTATTTTGACACTTGGTCTGTATATAAACGGTTGTACTTCTCTGTTAACTTTACTCCTGATGATGGTTTGAACAATAAACTGAAACATTGAATCAGAATGAATTGCTTGTCATTCTTCAGAGTGCTTACCTCGATTTATTGCAAAGCTAATCAGTGGGAATTCCAACGAACATATTTAGATTCTCCTTTTTATATAGGATGAATAAAGATAGAAATATCTATTGCACTTGGTTTAATGTGAAGTAGTTCGTCTGCTAGAAGCTTTTGAAAAGTTGGTTCCCTAAGCTCAGCTGAATGCCACATGTAATTGCAAACTGTCATCAGTTAATTTCCTTGATTGTGATGCCATGTCCGGCCAGCTTCCCGAAGACTGAACATTTGCTGTCCGGCTAGGTAGTCTGGTGGTCCATTCCCCTCGGGCGGCCCTGGTACAGGGAGATTGGATCGCGTCACTAGAACTTCAGGATGCATATCCAAGACACTATTTTCTGGTCGGCAACCACAGGTTTCAGCTACTTGTACTTCCGTTAGGCCTCTCCACATCCTCTTGGGTGTTTACGTGGGTCTTCATTCCGGTGGTGACATTCCAGCATTCCCAATGTCTGGAATATCGCTCAAAGCTCTGCCTTCCTCAGTCTGTTGGCATCAATGACTTTTGTACGAGCTCTTCACATCCCTGGTCAATTGTCTGTCCTGGCAGACTTTTGTCCAGGCTCAATCAGATAATTGTGAATGAGTGAAATCTTGGTTCCCGTTGAGACCATCTTCAGTTTACATTTCAACTTTGCTATTGGGCAAGGGAATCACACTCGTTCAATGTTACCTTAAGATTACCTATGTACATTTCCAGATAGAGAAAAGCATACATTTATGCATTAACAATAATACCTTGTTCATCCGAATTCTACAATTAGTTGTGTATAGTAGATAGCCCACCACCATACCAATGAGGTATGGACCAATACGACAGTACGGGGTGACGTAGATCTTGTCCTGCTGCAGGATCATTCTTTAAAACATGAAAATAAAATGATGCACATTGTAAAATGTTTTGATAGATGATTCATGTTTCAGAAGTTTAATAATCCCAAACAATCCTAAAATGACAAGAAAAACAGAATAAATGTAAACTTAAAAGGTGGCCTTTGAAAACAGGTTAAGGTAAAAGTCGAAGTCATTAAAGTCTGTCCATTTTAATTAGTCATCTACTTTGGAACTTGTCAAGTCATAATGTATTCATGCTTACTGGCACAAAGGCCATTGATGCCATACAAAGTAATGAAAGTAGGTCAGTGGGAGTGTTGCTTATAAGTGCAGAGTGATAAACCATTCAAACCTCTATGATCGTACATTGTTGACCTTTGTGTTAGTGAATATGAATACTGTAAAACATGAAACTTTCGTGACATGAAACTTTCACGATTTTTCAATTTTAAAAAATTCGCGACATGAAACTTTCGCGATTCTCTCTGTGCCAGAAAAATAATAATTTACAAATATATCATACTAATATACATAATACATACCGGAGGCGGCAAAATCTCACATGTGGGTGCTCTCAGTGTGGTCGTTTCACAGTACCAACAAGCTAGAGTCTAACAGAAGGCGGCATTAACTGTATGAAGATACAGTTACTGGTATTCAAACAGAGGTTTCCTGACTGTTGGGGGCAGATTATTTCAATCCCGCTGTTTCAGACTTAAAAGGAATTCCCGTAGGTAGACAAACCCTATATCGCGAGATATCATGCAGGTAGTTGTCATCTGAACTCCGCTAAAGTAAACAAATACCGCACTGGAGAGCTAGGCCCACGAACAACTCCGAAACAACACGTCTGCTATCCTACATAGGTTCAAAATGGCCGGCATCAAGGCGGCATACGAGGACATTGATCGTTTCTAGTGTTACACTTGCTTCACATATGCAAGTCTTGGGACTAATTCCGCAGATTGTACTGGTATACTCGTATATTAAACTGCATCCGGTGCTTTAAACAGTCGCTTCTGAATAGAGCTTAGGTGGTGAGACCATTAAAACTGTGCTAATGTCGAAAACAATTGTTCTCATGTCCTGTCGTTGTTGTTGTTGCGTTCTTGTCTTCGTCCTTGTCATGTGAACAGGTTTCTTTCACGTGCATGAAACTTTCGCGATTTATTCCAATCGCGAAAATCGCGAAAGTTTCATGCACGCGAAAGAAACATGTTTTACAGTACATCATGATGTCACCCTGTGTAATTGAGCTCTGGTACATGGAACAACTGTACTGGAGTTTTATACGAAGAAAATTACAAGTTATTTCAATGTGATATATTATCGATAACACAAAGTAATGGTGGTTTGTTGAGTTCAGTTTGTTCTACAAAAGGCAAAAACGAAAATTTATGCAGACTTAACTATTGATTCTTGACAAGCTCCAAAGTTGACGACTAATTAAAATGGACAGATTACAGTAAAAATATCTATTATATCAAAGAAATAAAATGAGCAACAGAAAAGGTAGTCTTTGATTACAATATCAGGTCCAAGGCCTGCAAGGCCTGGAAAATCGTTTTTGAAATTCAAGGACAGTATTTGTTTTACTCAATATTGTTTCCATGGTGAAAATGAACTTACTTGGGGCCATTGATGCCAATGTCCATATCATATGCCCGGGATATAGCACCTGTTGTGATGAATGATGCTACAAGCAGAGAGAGAATCACGGCTCCACCCATTTTACCGGACCTGTCAATGCAGAATTAAATCATGGATCATGCCATGTATACACGTATAAGCGAACAGAATGTAAGATGGAACTAAACATCAGTAATTATTCTCGAGATATGGGGGTAAATACAAGAAAATGGAGATGAATGAGTGGACATACATGACGACGCCAATACCGCAATCCCAGGGTGGTATATAACGGGTAATTGGTGACGAATTGACACAGTTTGACCTGGTGACCCCAAAAATTTGAGTCAATTTCACTTATTTTCGGTAAGCTTCTGCTTTATCATGACCATAAGAATGTGTGCTGTAAGTTTGGAGCTCCTAGGCAGTCATTCTAAAAAAAAATTGGTAAGACGACAAAGATGGATTGACGTACAAAATGATGACAATAACCCAAGGTCAATTTTGGCCCTAGCTAAACAAACCTGAAAGTGGCATATCTTGTAACTTTCATGAATACAGATTAATCTTAACTGCAGATTCAGAACTGAGTGACACAAAAGGCTTGACTGACTTTCGCAGTGTCTTGACCTTGTCCTACTGACCTCAAATCAATAGGATTATTGGACTCGGATGGACAATGCATATGTGATGTTTTAACATATACAGCCCAGAGGAACTCAGTATTGCAGTGATGTGACCTTGAGCTTAACCTCAACATAATTAGGATGCTTCTTTAGAATCACATTCAACAACATGTCTCAACCTGGACAACAGGAAAGATCTGCGAGATTTCTTAGACTGCAAGGGAAATGTCACTGTTCTTATCCCTGGCACACGAGTCATGTGCCTGGTGCAGAGCTTATCTGACATACTAGGTGACATTTCCTTTCTCACCCTCCCTGATTTTTGAAAGTGAGTGAGTGAGTGAATATGATTTAACGTCGCTTTCAATTTTTTTCAGTCATCACAATGTTGGGTCCTATTACTATTCACACCTGGGAACCACACGGGTGGGGTCCTCTTCCTTTTAACATCCCGGGAACCCCACGGGTGCCTCATTCAGTCGCCTCTTACGACAAGCTGTCTGAGGAGCTGAGGCCTATTCTTACAATGACCTGCAGTGTGCATAACGACATCCCAGGTCAATCCCCGGAAGCCCCACGGGGCCTGATTTTTGTATCTTCCATTCTCATTTGTGTTATGTGCTGAGGCAAATGTTTGGAGTATATTTATTTGCTAACACATAATATTTTATGGCCTTCGCATGAGTGCCCCACTTGAGTTACTGGCTAAATCATTTTAATGAAACTACAGTCTAGCCTCTCTATAAGGTGCCTCGATATAGCGCTGATTCTGATAGAAGGCGGGTGCTATGATGTCCCCCAAATTAACAAATGCATATTATTTCAACCATTTTATAAAGCTGAAAATCTAGAAGGTGGTTCAAATTTGGTCCCAATAACAGCGTTATAGCGCGGTTACACTGTATTTGTATTTCACATGCAATTCCCAGTTATAGTGTTTCTTCCAGTGGTAAATAATTCATGCTATATGATGCAAAGCTTCAGCTACACAGGAACAATGTTTTGGAACTCCCCAGACCAAAATGTTACAGAATGTTTTTAAACTGACTCGATATATTTGTAAACTCTCAGAAAATAAGTTATGAGAAACAAAACGTCACCAGGATCCAGGGTTACATAGAATAGGATCCAATACAACATAATTATGCTTCACTTACCTGTGTAATGGAATAAGGATAAGTGGACTGATGACAAAAAACTGCATATCATTGGCTAAATACCACGACCAGCCCATACACTGCAATGTAACGCAGTAAATCATTGACTAAAATACCACAACCATTCAATACACTATCAAAGATCATGGCACAATGTATCATGACTAACATAAATCAAGACAGATAAGCAGTGAAAATTCCAGTTGTTATTTCTGGACCAGTTCATGTATAATCACTTATCAGGTTAGGGCAATCCCGCTCTCTAAAATGGAGGCAAAAAAGGTTGTGTTTGCTCAATAAATCAGTTTACATAATGAATTAGCGAAATTCTCTTGAGGCGCACACAGACATATATTTCCCCATCAAACGGTAGTAAAAAAATAAATTGTCATCAATCTAATTTTCATAATAATAGGCCAAATATTTGTCACGCTAGTGCAACAACAATGACTGGTTTTTCAAGTGGCAAATTAATTTTAGGATATGGAACAATAGATAGACTAATGCACATGAAGTTTTGGGGCATTGCATGGTTAGGTAGGAAAGTTATCAAGGAAAAACCTTTTTAATTTTTATCTCCAATTTAGACAGCAGGATCTCCCTAACCTGTTTATATGCACATCAAATTCCAAACTTTCCAGGACTTATTACTCATTTTTAAGAACTCATTTTCTCTATAAGATCCATCTCATAAAATTTCAAAATACATGTACATTTAACAATAACTCTGAGAAGTTATCAATTGTGGTGCCCACCCATTCGACTACAAAATGTTTTAGGAAAAAATGCCTGGCCACAAAAAGTTGACCAGAACATGATTTTCTAGTGCAAGCATGGCAAGGTTACCCTCAGAAGATTGGACTGGACATGAATTTTATGTCAACATTTCAGGTAGATACTTCATGTTGGAAGCTATTGTCCGAGTTTTTGTGTGGCTGGAAAGGCACAAGTCTAGACACATTGTTGTCCCCAGACTCTGCTATTGTATGCATTGTCTCGTGATTCTCACATGGAGTATGAACCAC
>JAVTVY010040331.1:0-19327 GCA_036873755.1 Hanleya hanleyi
TGAATTCTTCTTTATGGTGCACTGCAGAAGTTCCCATTTTTTACGATGTATTATACTATTACACCCGGGTTTTATGAGCAAAAATATCATTCATACGTGTGTGTCAAGATTTGCCTTTGGTAGAAGCCGGTTCATAACAGTTCAGTCAACGTTTATTCTATTTTATTTTATGCCGAAATATTCAAAATTGTCGTTGTAAATACATTTTATTGTAAGAGGCTACATTGACTTCACCTTATTATCGCCAAAAACAACGATTTTCAGCGAAATAACGCTCAAAAAACATGCTTTTTTTCGCTGTCTTCAGCATGGTCGTGTTCGGCTATCTGACCACCATTTCGAAAGATCTAGGTCTCGTTGTCAAGGGAAATCCTTGTTCTTTCTATAAATAGTCATTAATTTGATGGATGGCCAATGAAAACACGCGATGATGACGGATTTGGAAACCATACAGGGAAATCCCTTTCATACAGCTGGAAGCAATGAGTCTCGCGATTGGACAAAGCCTTCACGTGGTCGAAATAAAGGTCGTTCATTGGTCCAGACGTTGTACTGGAAATTTTCCCTGACAAAATTACGACGTAAAATGGCGACTGTGGCGGAGGAAGTTGACAGAATTATGTGAAAATAAAGTTCGTTGCGATGATTTCATCGTAATCAACACTATGGAAAGATAAACTGTGCTTTTATACTTAAAATATACCAAAGAATCATAGATTTTGATGGGATTTTCCGTAAGTATTTTATATTTTCTGAGCGGCCTTCTCGACGAGATTTTATGAAAATCTCCCCTCGCGGTATTTATTTATTTTTTTATTTCTTTCTCCCGATTTCGTTCTTCTAAGACAGCATATGAATTTTACATCCAGAAAATCAAGACAGACTCAGCTAACAATATACATATGGTTTTTATCAGGTTTCATGCATGGTAAATTTGAAAATATTGATTTTAGACAATGGTACGCGAAGACAGACAAGTTCAGGGCCCCTCTCCCGGGCCCCCCGCAGTCTACGCTGCGGCCACTCTACCGGGCCCGCCGCAGCGTAACAGTTAACTGCCCAAAATCAGAGTGCTATCCCCTCCTACCTTGATCCCAACAACACAAAGAAGTAACAAGAAATGCCATTGGAAGTTTTTTTAAGCGCTTTTGAGGTCCTTGGCCGGCCGACTAATAACGATACAGTCCAATTGGAAACTTCAATTTGCGCAAGACCCCAAAATACAGTACGAAAAAATGCACCGCCCAAGCTGAAGGCGATTGGGGGAAAGTGTCGGACACCGCATTTGAACTACGACAGACACTAAAGTGTCAGAGGAGAATCCGACGACAGGGCAGTGAATTGATTTAAGAGAACAGGCAAGGACTCAGGGATATTTGGCTGAGACATCCGTCCAGCAAACCGTGATCAGCTCGATCAAACCAAGCGACATTAAACGAGTGCTATTATTGAAAATAATAAACTACGGTACCGGTAGTGTAAAATTTTGTAATGCTGCATACCGCAAGTAATTGGTAGAAGTGACTTTCAGCCGCCCAGAGAGCTTATAGTCTTGGTGGGAAATTTACCACTCGACGTCGGGCATTGCAAGTTTTGGGTATTCTTGCATTTACAATGTTCAACCCATGTTGAGGCGTTAATTTCACCAGTTGCCCTAGATTCTCGTCAATTAACACCAGATGAGTAATTTTATTTCGGATCTGGCATCACAGCTCCCGAGCTAGCGTATCTAATTCCGCTTAAGCCATTGCAGGCACCATGTAGTGTCCACATGAACATGTGAAATAAAACCGCGGATGAGATACCAAGGCTCTGTCTTAGAATCTGACGTGTCCTATTTTGAACACAAGCATCGCCCGATCACATATATTTGACCAAGCCTGTACCTCTATTCCGCATATATATCGAAGAGACATGCCATGGGCTTCCTAGCATTAATAGTCTAAAAAATCTCCTAGGAGGGTCCAGAGGTTGTCGGCTATTGGCCCAATTCTGTTCAAAATCGACATGAACAAAAACACCTCCAGAGAGCACTTACATCTCTAATACCTTTGTAAATGTATTGCGAGGCTGCAGGTCAAACTATCATGGCTATGATCCAAGGTATTACATATAACCTTGAGTGACTGTTCTTATTACTAGTAATATGTAATTAAAGAAACTTACTTGTTCCCGTTCCTGGGGACAGTGATGTGTTATCGCCAAGTAGACCTGAAAATACAAACGGCATTAGCATGCTTACACAATTGTACAAATATTAGTTTTGACATGGATATTATCTAATCAGTGTGAGCCATGGGAAAACCGAGAGCACTCCCCAATCCCGAAGTTATAATACATGTAATTTACATCGCATGAGCAAGATTTGTAGATGATGGTAGTCGAGAGCGATGAACATAGGCTATACTAACAGTGAAATTGTTTACCAAAAAGATGTCAAACATCTCCACCAAGTTAAAAAGTGTGTGATGGAGGGAAAGTTTACTTTAAGCTGCTTGGGTGCAAGTACATGTAGTGTATAATAGCTGTTTGGATGATCCTACTCTGGACAGGACCCTTATCAGTAAGACGAAAAGCGTCTATAATCGCTCTCCACTACCAAGTGGTTGAAGTGCATGGTGTGGTGAAGTAGTTATGTTTTATTTTCTCTTATTGTATTTTATATTATTCTGGCAGAGGCCAACTTTAAGAGAGAGAGAGAGAGAGAACCATATAAGCATAGTGTGTCAGGCTATCAACCAAACACATTCAGTTTATAACACTAAATCAACATCTACGTGTAAAAGCTTTTCTCTACACTGGAAAAAATAAGATCCATTTTTTAGCCAAAAAAAAATTGTTGAGCCAACAACAAGCCCAGCAAAACTGTGTCTGTCGTATGGAGACAACATTCAGCCCGGCACAAAAAAAATTTGCGATTGTCCGCTCACGGCGCACCCATGGCTCAACTCCAGTTTTCCCTAGAAACTGTTGATTTCATTTTATGCTTAATTCTGGGTATCTGACAAGTAACATCTTTGCCGATTTATGTGAAACATTGCTGGATCAACATACTCCTTTATGAGTTAAAATTGAGCCGATGAATGACCAGATGTGGCTCTATGGTATACTCTCCCCTGGTTGAAAATTGGATCACCAGTGGCTATCTTCAAATTTTCATGGAAGAATGTTGCAAAGAGTAACATTGTATCTTTATTTCTGGATCATAGATCTAAAAATCTTTATTGCTGGATCATCGATCCAATAATGATGAATCAGTGATCCAGCAATGACACATTCTCATGGCATCAGATTGTATATCCCCTATTGTCGTATACCCTCTGATGTCAAAGTGGGGCTAATTGCGGCGCGCAGCTTTTCTGCGCATGGTTCTCGCCCAATCAACAGCCTCCGTTACTAAATGAAGCGAACTTGTTGAGATTACCGAATGGGGCCGAAGATTTCCGAAAAGCTCAGCGTAACTTCGGCGAGCCAATCAACATAGGCGTTGTATATCGACGAGAACGAACAGCGGCAAATCTTTGAGGGGCGTCCTGTTTAAAGAACCGGACTGGTATTTGTGATCTGTCAGTTAACTTTCATCATGAACGAGCAAGTAAATGTACTTCGAGCCCTGGGATTTACTCCCACATATCTTGGACATGGCGATTGCGACAGAACAACTACAGGAGAAACCTTATTCATTCGTATTCTCAAGCCTCGAATTACTGTTAAATCAAGAAGAGAACCGCGATTTGCTAATTATCAGGTCGCTGTTTGATCAAATATAACGACAGAATTGACCTGCCAGTACCCTTTATGATCTGTGCAAATACGCACAAAGGGTGACCTATAACCTTTCAGGTCTATAAAAACTTGGCATTAAAACACTAACAGTATGAGATAATACACAGTGTTTGAGGCGCATACAATACATGCCCCCTGTCTCCCCTGACGAGAGCACAAAGGGCTCGAAGCACTTCGTGCTAATACACACACGTGTACCATGAATATATACATCCATGGCGGTGTCGGGATTGTAACATTCTATCCTTTATAAATATGGATTGACGATGACTTTAATATGCTGATAGGCAAAAAGTCTGAGCTTCACCAGTATGATTGTAGGTGCGGCTTACTGAATTATCAATTATTAAATTAAATCACAGTTGCACAGTTGCTAAACTGAAATCCGTTATTTTCAGACAAAATCTTAATATTATTTATAGTTATAACCAGGGAAACACATTTAACTGCAGATATCTTATTATTTAATATTTAGTACTGTGAGGAAATTAGGCCAATGGTGTGTTCCGTTGCATATTTCCCGTCCACCTCCTTCACTTGTTGTTTTTATTACTTACTTGTTGCAAATAAATATATAATAATATATACTTCGCTGAAGTTCAGATGAGTAATTTTGGCTGAGTAATTTTTCAATATTATATTTTGTGTTGACGTTGATTTGTGTTGTGTTACCCTCCCTCACTGAGTTCAAGACCGGAGACATGAGACACAGATATCATTCGATACACATGGCCATAATATAATTTTCTGAAAGACGCACGCTTGTTGATTGTCTGGTTACATCTACCACATGCTTGATCCATTTTCCAGGGTCATTATCAATTAATGCGTACAATAGTTCTCAGCGTGAATCGGAATGCTAGCCTGTCAAATGTTGTTTACAATATGACCGCCCGTCTCCACGCGGTGATCAGCTGCGATGACGTAGTCAGCCGGAAAATATAACACGCGCTCTCATTGGCTCAGCGGAAAAAACACAATGCGGCTGCGCGCCAGGCATTTGTATAGGGGTGAAGTCAGAGTCGTGTTTACCGACGGTTTGGAGGTTACAAACTCTGACGTTGGGAGAATGGCAATGACAGAACACTGCATGCTGACCCACAGGGGCAGTGAATGTCCCAGATTTCTCTCACCAGTTTGACGATAGAATCAAGAATTCTGTGTGCCTTTATGTGGATGCACACACCCATTTCTCATGAAGGTGTTCATTGTCTAATGCTCTTGAGAAGTTAATAAGAATATAAATTATCAGTGATTATCATTTCAGTTGAAAAGGGGTTCAACACTGCAGAAAATATTTTCCTAAGATACTGCTTTCAAGGGTATTTTGAATGTTTATATTTTATTTAGATAGAAAGTCAAAATTCCTCCATTGATACTAATCAATCATTACATGGATCAATGAACCATGGCTATTGAGCGAGGAAAGAAAGTGGTCTCGCTTTATCATCATAATGTATTCCCCCAGTCTATGTTTATTGGTGCTGTGTTTCATGGAAAGGAAAGGGAAGTGGGTGGCATTTTTGTTTAAATCCCGCTATAGAGGGAGATGTACACAGAATTTCTTGGTACCGGTACCATACATTTACCGGCATCCAGCTATGGAGGGAGATGTACACAGAATTTCTTGGTACCGGTACCATACATTTACCGGCATCCAGCTATCATCATGATTGTTTGTAATGAAAGCTCGTTTGAAAAACGGGCGAAGAGCATTTCCCCAGATAATTTTGTAACACATAATTTGGTACTCACAGGGCTTTAGATCTCTCCAATTTGGGCACACTCCCTATTAGGGGTGGCAATTTTTTTTAGGACGGGACACATACCCCTGGAGGATGAGCAGTCAGGAATCATCAGTGGTAGAAGTACCTCTGAGAAGAGGTTTCTTCACCAATGGGCGAAACCCAGTGTGAGGCAACACCAACTTTATTTTGCGTTTCATGGGCCCACCGACATTAAAAAATCGAAATTTCAAATTGCCACTTTTATATTTCCCATGCAAGTTTGAATATGAAGACTTTGACCCCCTTTTTATTCCTGATTGTATGAATTGGGTTGTTGTATTCTATCTGAAACAATGCCAGCAAATAAAAATGAAAAAAAACAAAACAAAAACCTTTCACTATAATTTTTCACTGTACATGTAAGTCTGCGAATTGTTATTGTTGTAAAATGCTAATACTACTTAAGCAACAACGACATTCAATGTAAATCAGGAACCTTCACTGGCTGTGTGATCTATCACTCTGTCATGGTACCCATATTTCGACAGTGATGCAGTATGTCAGAGCTAGGAAATGGAGGGTGTTTCAACAGCTCAGCCGATACAGCATGGTTTTAACTTACTGTTGAAAGCTGAGGCTGTTGGAACACGTGCAAAATTCGCTAGATTGTTCTGAAAGACAACTCAACATGGGAATATACAATTATGAAAAATGCGAGTTACAACATTTGTAGGTTTCCATCAATTGTGATATGGATTGCCAAGAAAATTATACCTACATTATCTTAAAATGACAGTCCTTATCTAAACTTCATGACATGTAGACATATTCAGTGTAGGTACATACCCACTATATCCCCATACTTTATTCATTTGTGTACAGTTTACTTAGTTCTTGCCAAATAAGCAGATTATGTATTCTTTTAATCAATTAGAGTGTGCACTGTAAAAACGCTGAGTAAACGTTCAACCATAAAGTGGATGTAACTCGGTTGCAACCATAAACTGGTTCAACGTAGCCCCAAGCAAAGTTCAACGTTGAACTAAAATGAGGTTAAACGTTCAACCATAAAAAGGTGTAACGTTGAACTAAAAGGTAAACGTTGAACCAGAAACTGGTTCAACGTTTAACCATGGAAAACCCTGAACCAAAATGTAGTGTTACCTAGAACCAATTACTGGTTCAACGTATAACCAGATTCAGGTTCAATGTTTTCTCAGAAATAGGTTCAACGTACAACCATATAAAGGTTCAACGTACAACCAGATCCAGGTTCAACGTTGAACTAAAATGAGGTTAAACGTTCAACCATAAAAAGGTGTAACGTTGAACTAAAAGGTAAACGTCGTTTTAACCATGGAAAACCCTGAACCAGAATGTAGTGTTACCTAGAACCAATTACTGGTTCAACGTATAACCAGATTCAGGTTCAATGTTTTCTCAGAAATAGGTTCAACGTACAACCATATAAAGGTTCAACGTACAACCAGATCCAGGTTCAACGTTCATCCAGATGCAGATTCAATGGAATCTGCACCGGATTGTTGTGGTGCAAATTGTACATGTATTTTCAGATTTAGTTAAATTCTTGCAAATACACCGGAACCATATATGAGCAACCGAGTTACATCCCAGTGACAATAATTCTTGCAGTCGTCAGTGAAAGGACATCAACCCGTAAGAAAGTGAAGGATATTTTAAAACATACATCAACAAAGACACACTAATTAAAATAAATTCATATATTTCAATCATATTTCATCATATATGAAAAGCTAAAATGTAAACATTGAATTCTATCAATTCATGAATTACAGAAACTACAAGTAACATGGGTTACAATAATGAGAGAAGGGAGTGTAGGGAAGTAACATCCAAGATGGTGTCACCTACAATAAATTTGATGCCTCTCTTTCAAATGATGTTCGACTCCCTCCTCATCTAAGAAATGAAAACTTCAACATGCGAAATGATTATCATGATTATTATTGACTTTTTTAGCTTACTGCAGTATGCTGAAATATTACTGTATGTATACATGTATATAGTTTTGAGAAGAGACATGCAGTTGATGGCTCTAAGAATGCAAATTTATTGAAGTACATATATGGCATAATTGTCTGTTAATATCACTGATCTGAAATATTTGAGTGAGCAAGTTAATTGCATTTTATCACAGTTAGTTATGGGACCTACATGTACATACATAGTTTATGTGTGTCCAACTTCCCTACAGAGTATAGGTGATCGGACTTCACACAGCGACCTATGTATTCCGACATGTCCAAGTACAATTATTGTAATATCACTGATCTGGGATAATTGAGTGAATTATTAAATTGCAATTTATCACAGTTTAGTTATGGGACCTACATACATAGTTTATGTGTGTCCAACCTTCCTACACAAAGTACAGGTGATCAGACTTCACACAGCGACCTATGTATTCTCAGTACAAGTATTGTAATATCACTGATCCGAGATATTTGAGTGAGCTAGATAATTGCATTTTATCACAGATTTGTTATGGGACCTACATACATAGTTTGTGTGTGTCCAACCTTCCTACACAAAGTACAGGTGGTCAGACTTCACACAGCGACCTATGTATTCTGAGTACAAGTATTGTTATATCACTGATCTGGGATAAACGAGTAAATTATTTAATTGCATTTTATCACAGTTTAGTTATGGGACCTACATACATAGTTTATGTGTGTCCAACCTTCCTACACAAAGTATAGGTGATCAGACTTCACACAGCGACCTATGTATTCCGAGTACAAGTATTGTAATATCACTGATCTGAGATAATTGATTGAATTATTTAATTGCCTTTTATCACAATTTAGTTTTTGGGACCTACATACATAGTTTATGTGTGTCCAACCTTCCTACACAAAGTATAGGTGATCAGACTTCACACAGCGACCTATGTATTCCGAGTACAAGTATTGTAATATCACTGATCTGAGATAAATTGATTGAATTATTTAATTGCCTTTTATCACAATTTAGTTTTGGGACCTACATACATAGTTTATGTGTGTCCAACCTTCCTACACAAAGTACAGGTGATCAGACTTCACACAGCGACCTATGTATTCTGAGTACAAGTATTGTTATATCACTGATCACTTTTATCACAGTTTAGTCCTACATACATAGTTTATGTGTGTCCAACCTACACAAAGTATAGGTGATCAGACTTCACACAGCGACCTATGTATTCCGAGTACAAGTATTGTAATATCACTGATCTGAGATAATTGATTGAATCCTTTTATCAGACCTACATACATAGTTTATGTGTGTCCAACCTTCCTACATAGGTGATCAGACTTCACACAGCGACCTATGTATTCCGAGTGTCATATCACTGATCTTTTGATTGAATTATTTAATTGCCTTTTATTCACATACATAGTTTATGTGTGTCCAACCTGTGATTCACACAGCAATAGTACAAGTATTGTAATATCACTGATCCGAATATTTGAGTGAGCTAGTTAATTGCATTTTATCACAGATTTGTTATGGGACCTACATGCATAACTTCTTTAATAAACATTCAATAGTACATGTATTGCAATATCATCTGGAACATTTGAGTAAGCTAGCTAATTATATTTTATCCAAGTTCAGTTATGGGACCTAGATACACAGTTTATGTGTGTAAGACCTTCCTACGAAGAGCATAGGTGGTCAGAATTCAGAGTGACTTATGTACCCGAGTCGAATATATTACAATATGTATTAATGATCTGAGACATACTGAGTCTTACTATGCTGAATAATAATGCATATTGCAGTGTTTATTAATAAGACTTCCGTGTGCATAGCCAATATGAGTGTCAACTTTCCTACACATACTATATGCGTGAGCGTGTCGTGGCCGAAGTAGTTAGAGTGTTTGACTCTGACCCGGAGTGCTACAGCTGGCGTGGGTTCGCGCCTCGCCAATGACCGCTTACATATATACTCGCCTATTCACAAGGCGCTGGATTGATTTGGTGTCCAGGGTAATATGAACTGATGGTGGAACTGGTTGCTACGATAGACCTTCGCCAGCGGAGGCACTTGGGGAATAAAGTACCTGGGTGTCTTTCAGTGACCGCTATATAAATCCACTCACAGTAGTACATCGCATACACCGCTAGGAAGCTCACATGGTTAGACTATCACAGCACTTTCAGGATAGTAGTTCGTCCAATTGTAGAATTGTATAAATGTTCAGTTCACAGCACGATAGTTGAGCTATAAATGTTGAGTGGTTCCAATTGAATGTATATTAATATGTACTCCTACGGAGGTGCTCCTATATAGAGGAGGGATTTACCTACTGAACTGAACTGAACTGTGGCCAGACATGCACCTAGCCAATGTGAGTACATGTGGTCAGACTTCACACAATGACTTATGTATCTTAACTCAATTATTCTACATGTATTGATGATTGTATTCAACATCACAGTTAATTCCCAGTAAACAAGACCCCAGTCTTCTCATCTACATGTAGCTGCAGGGTGTAATGTTGGGTCATCTGCTTCACAAAATGAGAGGGCTACATGTATATGTACATTATTTATCATTCTATCACAGTAATGGGACTTTGTTTGCATATGATGGTGTCACTTTTCTATCATAAGTACATGTAGTATGCTGGCCATTGTGGACGATTTTTTTGTAAGTGAATTACTGTACTAAGGATGTTCAGGGATGGTGATGATTCAAAACAGTTCTGTTTTCTTCCTCCTCTGGATGTAATACCACATCTTTAGCCTGATGATTCATTGTATCACGTTACCATTTCATCGTTTCTGTCACATTGAATGATTCCGGTGACCATTATCTTGTGATGCAGGAATGTCAAATAGACCAAATATTTCACATAGTCCAAGTTATGAAATAATGCACGCACTTTCACCATCGTCCGAAACCCTGAAGTTTAATGATAGGCGCTGTGACGTGTCTCTGATCTTTCTTGCAAGCAGTTGGTCCTAATAAAGAAATAAAGAATTGTGTAACATAATCTGTTTTCACTATCCTGTCAATATAAGCTTACATTTATAAGTACATGTACCATTCAGTAAAATTTTGACTCATCAACATGGAGCCTTCTCCAGATGAAGCATTGATGACCTCCCCAACCCACCCACCAACACAGTGGCAAAATTATTCATTCTTGTTGCTGGTTTTAGTATGGTCTATGGGCGTAATATATCTCATTATTAGTGTTGAAAATGGCAGATTATTCCTTACATCTTCAACTGCGATAAAATCCATTACATGATGATGATGTTCACTCTGTGGGAGCCATATACACTGTCTCCCCCTTCATCTTCCTTCAACAGTCAGACACAAACAAATGGATTCCTTCTGACCTTCTCCCCGCTACACTTACTGTAGGAGAAAATACAAAAATATTAAATGGAGTAACATCAAACAGAACTAATATATTTATAAAGGTTGGGAGAAATATCCCGATTTTCATGACAGGCACTCATCCTCCCGGTCCCACACAACCCTGGCAATTTCTGGCAAGGCTTTGGTGTTTGGACCTCCCATTGAAAAGGAAATATCCTGGACAAAAGAGTGACAATACAACTTGCAGCAGATCCTTTGTCAATTACATTTCGTGAGTCTTACACCAAATCGTTGCCCAATTTCTCTCCCCCCCCCCCCGCGGGAATATCTCACAAAATCAATCCCCCATTGTCCTGCCACATAAAACAGGATTGTGTGTAGTGGGCATGGTGATGGGTGGTGGTGGCTGGGGGGGGGGGGTGTAATACAATGGTACAGCTGTGATGTAATATATTTACTTACTACTTGACATTCATCATAGTGTATTTCAAATACCACAAATGGTGTATTTCATAAACACCTAGAGTGACTCTTTATGACGGATCAGACACTAGGGTGGACTTCTCACACATTCTCACTTAATCATTGGATAAACAGTTACAAAATATTGACATATCCCATTGGACACAAAATTTTGCCAATATTTGATGTAGTCTTGCGACATCATGTAACTATTATAAATTCATTGGACTGATTAGAATTTCAGGCAAAATTGAGGGGTGACTGAATGTTAAACGACGTTTTGAATTATTATAGGATTATAATCTGCATAGGAATATGTCCAGTGTATAAATAAAAAAATACTATATAATGTCTTTTTGGGGGGGGGGGGAATATGACATTAATGCATATTGGTTTACAATGACCTTCCACAAGGGGTATTGCAAGTATTTTTGTGGACAATGCAGCTAATAATTACTGGTATCCATATGTGTATAGCTGATAAACTATGATACAGGGGCCTAGTGTTATTTTGGAAATACATACATAGCCTAAGCCTTATATTTCATTCATCCACTTCTGGTATGGGAAAACGACATGCTAAATGTAATAAGTAATTGGAAATTGTAAAATACCACCAAGTGGTAACAGCAAATTATATCAATGACATATTCAAACAGACAGCACTGCCGACAGCAAAATTCTTTCACGCAGTGAATGAATGAATGATGAACAACAATGAACTTCAAGCATAGTCCAGTTTTCGACAGCCCCGATTTCAAAACACAAAGCGAAAGGGGACGAGATTTCTGCGCACACTCCTAAACGTATTCAGTGTTGAAGCGCAGTTCAAATGAATGTTTGTCCATAATACTTACCAGAAAACAGATTGATGTAAACAGTAACGGGACGAGTAATGTTGAGCAGCAAACAACACCGTACCGCAAGCTTTTCTCCGCAAGAATACACACGGTAGGTATCCAAACAGATCTCTACCAGTGCAAACGATCTCTACCCGTAATGAAATTATCTCTACCGGTGCGTGAAGCGAGAAATTGTTAGATTTTGGAGAGGAGCATGCTCGGTCAAGGCAAAATAATCAGCCAAGCAACGAAAAGGTCTGTAAACCACATAGCACAGCGTACCCATATGAGTATCTAGATTTATAGCACGTGCAAGCTAAAGCCTGATGTATTTTCGTTATTTTTTAATTTGGGACACAGGATTGCCATGTCGATTAGGAGAATCGACTCCATCACCAAAGAATGGTCTATTTTAGGGCATATCTGACTGTACACCAGCTGTGTTTGTCCCTTTAATTATGGCTTATTGTTCAAGTAACTAATCCTTGATCCTTGATCCATGTGCCGATGGCACTCGAAACTCCGAGTAGACTAAATTAAAAACACTGTTGTACTAATCTCACTAGTAAATCCACTATGTACTAAATATAGATGATGGGTTTTGGATCAGGTCACAGGCTCTCACTCCTTGGTGGCTCCTTGATCGAAAAGAGTCCAGTGGAGTGAAGGAATTGGCAGAGTGTTGTTGTTACTTTGTTTCGTATAATCTTGGAGTCGTCGACAGCGTCATAGCCCAGAAGTAGTTCGAGGGTCAAAGTTGAGTGGCCGGTGTCTGTGAAAATCTTCACTCGCATCCGCTCCCTCTCTGTGTCGTATTTTGGGCAATGGAGTACCACATGTTCAGTTGTTTCATTTTCACCACAACTGCATCTTGGAGATTTGTCGGTACAGAACTTGGCAGTGTAGTCATTCAGGGTCGTGTATCTTGTTCTCAGTTGAGAGAGCACGATTTGCCAATTTCGGGAAGGCAGGTCAAAAATAGGGTTAGGGTGAATTACAGGATTCAGTTGATACAGATGTCGGCCATGGTCTGTTGAGTTCCATCTCCTCTGCCATTTGTTGAGGGATCGGACGCGGCCTGCTTGTTTTATATCCTGTATGGTGGCAATGTTGTCAGTATTTGGCAGGTCTTTGGCTAGAATTGCCGCCTCCTTTGCTAGTTGATCTGCCATCTCATTTCCTGTGACATCTACATGGCCAGGTGTCCAGATGAAATTAATGGTCATGCCTGTATTACGCAGATTCTGGAGTTTTTCTGTAATATTCTGTATCAGCGAGTAATGGCTGCTGTATTCCCAGTTTAGTGTAAGAATTCCCAGGGCACCTTGGCTGTCAGATATAATGAACAGGGTGGAGGTCTCTGAGATGACAGTGTTCAGGTTTCTGGATGTATAATCTAGAACCTCGTTGATGGCGTCCAGTTCTGCTAGAAGGATAGATCCTCTAGGAGCCACCGGGTGAACGATCTTAATCTCTTCTCTGGTCGTGGGAAGAAGGACAAGAGCACCAGATCCACACGGTCCAGGGTTTTTCAAGCATGATCCATCGGTGAATGCTATTACTGATTCCACAGGCATAGTTTCGAGTAGGTCCTCAATGAATATTTTGGCATGAGTCCCTTGATCCACAGTCCTGGTGTTGGAAGACCCGAAGGCATGCCAGTGTTCAGGTTTTTTTTGCGTCGAAGTGAGGTATTTATATTTTTTCATGTGAACAACCTCTGTCTTTTTGATGTTAACTCCTGTTTGTTGAAGGGTTTCTCCTGCTAGCATTTCCATGTTACCAAAAGGGGTCAGGTATCGCTCGGAAGGAGTTGCTTGCCACTCGTCCCAAAGTTTCCTCAGGGGTTCCTGGTTACCCATGGATAGTATCCGTTGGCACATTTTTATGGCAGCCTCATCCCACCTCAGGTCCAGTGGAAGGACACCAGCTTCAACTTCTGCGGCTTCTCTTCCTGCAGAAGATGGTAGTCCTAGGCAGAGTGTTAGACCCTTCCTCTGGATGGCATATAATTTGGCCTTGCAGGAGTCCTTCATGATGGACCATATTGGAGAAGCATACTCCAAGTGCGATCTGACCAGACTTTTGAAGAGCTGTAGGAACTGCTTTGTCGGGATGGACTGGAGGCTTTTAAGGTGTCGAAGGATACCCAGTGAGCGACTTGCCTTTCTCCCAAATACTTCTGTGTTTTTTTCAAAGTTTAGTTGCTGGTCTAGGTGCACACCTAGTACTTTTGGGGCTGTTGTCTTTGGTAAAGGGCGGCCATCCACCTGGGCGACGACGTTATCCACCATCTGGGCTGCGTCATTTATTCCTCTCCAGAAGACGCACAACTCTGTTTTGGGAAGGCTAAGATTTAACCTCCATCTTTTGCAGTTATGTGTGACCATTTCCACATCTTCACTAATTCTGTCGGCCAGGACCTGGAGATCACTTCCCGTCATGTGAATTGTGCCGTCATCTGCAAATTTAGTTCTTTTACCTGCTGTTCCATCAAATATATCTCGAATGAAGAGGTTGAATAGAGGAGGAGCAATAACTGACCCTTGAGGAAGTCCCAACATTGTCTGAAATTTTGGTCCTTCTTCATTCGCATGGATTCCACTTGCGGTTCGTCCAGACAGGAAGCCGTTTATCCAGTGCCATATTTTCCCCTTGAAACCCAGTCGATGTAGTTTCACCAGTAGGCCTTCCCTCCACACGCTGTCATATGCCTTTTCGAGGTCAATCATGACTGCAGTGGTGTACTCTTTGTTGTTGAAGCCCATTGTGGCAGACTGAACCAGCTGCAGGATTGACATTGTTGTAGAGTGTCCTTTTCGAAAACCATGCTGTTCACAGTCGATGATACCATCTATCTCCATGACGCTGTCGAGACGGGCCTTTACAATTGTCTCCATGACCTTGCATAGCGAGCATGTCAGGCTTATCGGTCTGTAAGCTGATGGAATACAGTAGTCTGGTTTTCCTGGTTTGCGAGTGAATTTCACCAGAGAATGTTTCCATTGATTAGGGAGGACACCTTCCTGCCACGATCTGTTGAAGATTTGTAAGATGGCTCTTTTCAGAAAGGGTCCAGCATACGACACCAGTTCCGGGAAGATATTATCAGGGCCTGGTGCCTTGCCCGGTTTCAGCAGTTTTAGGGCCCCTTGAAGTTCTGTCATCTGAATTTCAGTATTTAAAAATTCCACATCGAATTGGTGATCTTGTTCAATAGAATGATATTCTTCTAGAATGTCTTTTGGAAGTTCTCATCAAATGAATTTGGCTTCAAGTGCTTCCCTCCAAAGAATGTTTCTTGTAGGAGGTGCAGTTTATCTGTCGCGTTAAACAGGATTTCTCCGGAGTCTTTTGTCAGCGGAAGGATGACATCGCCTCTATGATTATGAGTGAGTTTTCTGTATGTGTTCCACATCTGTTTAGGGTCTGGTGTCTTGGTAAGTTCAGTACACAGTCGTGTTGCCCATTCTGTTTTGGCACTTGCAATTTTTTGTAGATATTTTTCCTCAGCGGAAGCTAGCTGTTGTCTGTTTTCGGGAGTGCTTCGTCTCTTGTATTTCCTTTGTAGTTTGTTTACTTCATTTTTCGCCTCTTTAACCTCAGTATTCCACCATTTAGGGCGGGGTGGATTCTTAAGTTTAATCTTCTGTCTTGGTACTGAAGCTTCCATGCATCGGTCTAGACTCATCAAAAGGTTTGTGTAGTCGTCTTGGAAGTTATCTGGGTGATCAGACTCTATCCATGACTTGGCAAATAGTTCTGTTTCTGATTTCCATGTTTCCCATTGAATTTTCTTTCGGGCCCAGATCACTAATATCTCTGGAGTGTTTTCCGGGATATCTGCGGATATATCAGTAAGTACCGCTATGTGGTCAGATCGGACACTCTCATGGGTCAAGGTGGTACAGGACGATATCAGAGTAGACATGTTGGCAGTATGGAGCACTAAGTCGATAACACTGGGTGAGTTACGTCTTGTTGGCTGACCATCATTTGCACATATTAGGTGGTATCTGCCTAGGATATCCTCTAAGAGTTGGCCGCAGGTGTTGTCTGATATATTATTCCACTCCTGCGATTTGGCATTGAGATCCCCCAATATGATGTAGTGCTGTGCTCCAATATTAGTTAAGCTATTACCAAGGTGGATGATGGCATCCTTTTCTTCAGGTCTGATGTATGGGACAACTAGTACAAAGTTCTTGTTTGCATTTGTGTGAACCGACACAGATATACTTTCATAGAGGTGGTCTTGATGTTTTCGCAGTTCCTTCACTACGTATCTGGTAGATGGTTTAACTAGGACTGCTACTCCTCCTCTGGAATTCCCGTGTATTCTTGGTGCTGATAGAATTTGCCAGTCTTTGAAACTAATTTTACTGTCCGTGGCCTCCCAGGTTTCGTTGAGGCACACTATATCAATGCTATGCTTGTCCACTAACAATTCAATATCTTGACGGGCTGTGCTGAATGCTTGGGCGTTAAGTAATAGGATTTTCATAGTCTTTCTTCTAGTTTTGTGCTGAGGATAAGATATGATGTAGTCTGCTTTTGTTGTAATATTGTTTGAAAGTTGGGCATAGAGGTGAGGACGATTTATGTCCTTCTCCACAATTGCAGCAATGGGGTTTTGAGCAGCAGGTTGAAGATTCACAACTGCCGGATCCGCATTTGACACATCGCTTAGGGAATGGACAAATTGCCACAATATGGCCAAACCGATTACAGCCGAAGCACCGAGTCGTGCGGAAGGGGCGCTGCTCCTCCAGAAAGGGTTGATCATACTGTGAATATTTTCCCCATTTTTGGATACACGACTTGGCATCACAGAGTGATTGATATGATTCAAAGGTGAGCTTTACTACTGGCATAGGTTGTTGAGAGTCTCTATATCGCAGTCTGTGGATTGTAGTAGTGTGTATACCATCCTTTGAAAGTTTGTCAGCAATGGTGGTGTGAGGGATATTTGTGGGGATATTTTTGAGAAAGCCGATATTTGATGGAGTCTTTCCTTTCGGTGGGTGTGGGTTGGTATTTTCTCCAAAAAGAGTTTTTGGCCAATTTTGTACAAGCTGATCTCTGCTATTGCTGTCTTTTAGGTGAATTGCTATTCCTCCTCTCTCTAAACTGTAGGCCTCTTCTATTTGGTCACCAAGCCCACATTTACTCAGTTCTGCTCTGATCACTTTACTATTTCTGTAGTTTCCGGGTTCTGTTATTTCATCTATTATAATGATAGATCTCGTATCACTTGTAGTGCACTTGCTAGGGGGGGTGGAGCTGTTTTTTGGAATGGACTCCGAAGGGGTGAAGCTGTTAATGGGATGACTGCAGTTATTTGCTATGAGCTTTGTAGCTTCTAATATTTTTTCAAGTTTCTCGTCAGTATTTTCGCCGAATACTCTAGTACTGTCCGTAGAATTTGGTTTAGCAAAGCCTTTCAGTTTATTGTTAACACAATTTGCACATGCGTATTTGATTTTAGCCTCCCACATCAGTTGCGCGTCCTCAGGCGAAGTTAGTGCCACCATAGACAGCATGAGTCGCATTGTAACCAGTCTATTTGTTTCCTGCCTGGGAAGGGTGGTTCATCAAAACCACAGCCAGCACAGTTGGACTTATCAAGTTTCTGCCGGATCTGTTTCGCTCGTTTGCGTCTTTTGGGAGGACTCGGAGCAGGGGATGCTGCGTAATTCTGGAAATTTTTTGCTGCAATTCGGGCACTGGTCCGTATCTGGCATGAGGACATGCCAGTATATGTATAGACGTATGTATAATCTGAATCTGTATAATATTGGGGTGGGGGGGTGGTTATAGACTAAAGTTTGGACACAGATAATTGTTTGATCTTGTTTCAATAGAAGAAGAATACAGGTTTAGATCCTACCTGTCTGGACCGCATCTATCACTGATCCCCACGTCGTCCAGTGTACCGATTTTTTGAGAAAAGTTTCACACGGATCCGTGTTTGCAGTGTTGTTATGTTCCTGATTTTTCTGTTGAGGAAGGATGATCCGCGGAGATTATGTATATTCTTGCCTTTTTCAAATGACGATTTGCGCGGCACGGAGAGAAAAAAAAAAATGAAAAGAAAAAGAACGTTGTTGTTGTTGGTGGTGGTTCACTGACGGTCGCCTATAGCAACATGTCAACACTTCGGCTCAACCGACAGTTTGGTGATAATTCCGGGTGATCGGTCCAAGATTTCTCGTTGGAAAAACACTGCACCTATAATCTGGTCTATTCCTATAATAATTTTCGTGGTCTGGGTGCAGTAAACCGGAATATTCACTTCAAAATCAATCTATTACCACGGGAGCCATAGAGCCTGTGACCTATACGATCCGCCATCTTGTGACCGAACTTAAAATAATTAAGCCTCGAAGTCGTCCTGTTTGATTGGGAGAAGAATTTCAATCAAAATCACTATTCATTTTTTAACGATCTCTACCATGAGTTTGTGATATGCATGTTTTTCTGTGCTGAAGTTGACAACGATCTCTATCGGCGCTTACAGTGTTGGGATAGGCTTACTCTGGGGGATTTATACGCTGAAACCAATGAGTCTACAAGGGAAATCAAGCCCGGGACAAAATCATATTACCATGTTAGGGCGATCCCGCTAAAATGAAGGTAAAAGAGGTCGTTTGCTAAAAAGTAACTTGTTATTTATCTAAATTAATAGGCCAAATATCGGTCACGCTACTGAAACAACATTGACTGGTTCTTAAAATGGCAAATTAATTAAAGGACAAGGGACAATAGATAGATTAATGCATGATGACGAAGGAATCAAAGTTATTGAGTAAAAACGACCCTTTTTTCCTCCATTTTATAGAGCGAGATCGCTCAAACATGGTAATATGATTTTGTCTTTATTGATTTTCATATATATTTATTGATAAGGGTCTCCCTAACATGGTTACGTTAGCGGAAAAGAACAATGTGCTATCAACACGCTGATGCTTTTGGCAAAAAGATACATTTGCCGGTACACAAATAAAGGCGATTTGAAATTGAAAAAAAGAGATGGTACGGTAAGGCGGAAGTTTGGCCTGTACGTGGTGCGGTTGAAATCGAAAAAATATTTAGGTCATTTTTTTTTTCAGGAAATAGTACATGCTACGAATTCCAATTTCA
>JAVTVY010040332.1:0-18841 GCA_036873755.1 Hanleya hanleyi
GGTGCAGATATTAAAAGAGAAAGCGCTTTCATAAGCTAACCGTCTATAACAATACAAACATCACAAGTTTGAATTTCTTAAACTCTTACGGGGAAATGTACTCAGCTGTAGTAACAACAACGACAAAATCTTCGCCTCTTCATCTCAGAAGAGAAACAGGCTGTTTGGCAGCTTTAACTAATTTGAACTCGCGTACAAACATTTTGTAGGAGTGATCCTCGCGATGTCAAACCTGTTACTTTCCATAAATCCACATAGACTAACCGGTTCATTCAAGTTGATATATTGGTAATACACGTCTGTGTGACTGGGAGACTGTGAAACAAGTGCATGTGATTTCAGTTCCGATAACTCCATAATCCACCGCTTGCTGCGGAAAAATGGGAGGATGAAGAGCGTATGAAATGGGATGGTATGGAGGGGGGGGGGAGACACATGCTATCAATTGTCTCAACTTATTACACGCCATGTATACGTTTAGATTCATATTTGGTGAATATAATATCACGCCAGGACGAAAACCGTATATATTCATATTACAATAACGATAGTCAAATTGAAACTGACTACTGAATAACATGGCAGGTTAAACCGGCATGATCGTAACATAATAGTTTGAATAAATTGACAAATTATGGCACCCGTGACCTGAATAAGAGAGCGTGGGTACAAAGATAGAACATATAATATTATTATATTACCAGAAGTGAATTGGACCATTGGCCGTCACCTGATATCTCGCAGTATATTATATATTCACCCGCCAAAATGTTATATCTCCGACAGGTGACTATAAATTTCGTTAAGGTCACTGGTGGAAAATTGTCGGGGGGGGATTTCCGTGTTTGAAGGCGGGGGGGGACGCAACTCAGAACATAATGAGTGGATGACAGCATCTTTCAACAGACATGATCAGACTAGGTTTTGAGATATTCCTACCAGAAATCTTCAGAGTAATCGTTTTCCATTATATAAATACAGTCTTTTCATGTTGACCTGAGAGAACAAAATTCATCGAGGCCAAATGTGCTGTTCTTGAAATAGCAATTGATGTAAACATGCGTATTAAGAGAGTAGATCACATTCGGTACTAAAAGACTGAAAGTGCTGAAAAATCTTCAGAATTTTGTCTCGGATAAGACGTGGGGAGTAGATGTGGAGAATTGGGGTGGAAGTAGGAGGATTTTAGGGATCATCTTCCAGGTATTTGTAAGCTTGCTTTTTTATGGGAATTGAATTAGTATGAATTTCTTGGGGGCACCAAAACCATAATATTCAGTCTAAGGAACATATCAATATATTATTTATATTCACCCTATTGCGAGCTGTCTGGATACTAGTGTTAGAAAATTCGGCATGTCTGGAAACAATCCAGAAATCCCTCTGATATAGTTCCATAAGCTCACGAACGTGAGCTACTCCCTTAATACTAATAAACTGTGAAAGTGGTGATATTTAGTGCAACGGTCTAATCGTTCCAGCGTAAAACTATCCGAAAATCGTGTGTGATGTCCCAAATTCTATATTTTGAATCTATACTAAATTGATAACCTTTAAACTGAAAATAAAGAATATGATATGGATTTCAGTCTACGCCGGAGAGTCAGCCTATATAAGTTCTTTTAAGGCATGATAATGACGTGGTTGATAACATTCCGCCTATTGCACAATATTGAGATAACAAAGGAGAGTCTGTCTGCGCAGTAATTCGTGACTTCAACTGATCAGATTCTGGTTCGTATGATTTCATATTCCCCCATTTTTTAACCCACGACAATATTTGAGCTAGCGATTCCTGACACAATTTTACTATATTTTCCCAATATTCAGTGAAAGGGTTATTATGCTTAGAATAATATATAATTTAGCAAATACTAGATACTAGATGGAAAATAAACCATCTATCACCAGTTCAAATGATTGTCCTGGTTATAAGATAGGGCAAAGTGAAATTATACGCACCAGTAGCTGAACATCTGTTGGACAATCTGCTCCCTCCAGGCAATTATCTCAGGACGTATTCCACCGGATAAATTCCTCCAAGACAATTCCCCGTCGTCAATTTATACCCCCCACCGATAATCCCCTCCCAATGTTAAAAAGATGAAATACCACCAGGAAAGGGAAATTTTCATTGTTCTGAGAGTCATTACCGTCGGATCTTATATACGACATGATACACAGTTATACAGGTGATCAAAATACTACCAAACAAAGGAAATATTGAAAATGGAACGTGGCTAATTGAACTGCAAGATTATGAGCTATTTGTGTGTAGTTCCATTTCTTTTCATTAAATCTCATATAGTACATGTTTTGTAGGATCCCAGGATTGTAAAAGGATAGCACAACGTAGAATGAAGACATTCTGAAATAATAATACAGCATGAGCTTGAATGTATATAATACGTATTCCACTGGATAAATTCCACTGGATTAATGCATGCATATCTATTTAACCGCTTATAAATGTACATGCGCAAAGATACAAAATTTGTTAAGCATGACAAGGAAGTTCTGATACAATAACTCCATCACAATATTTTCTTCAATTTTCTGAATGTAAAAAGAAAAAAAATAGAACAAAATGGTATTTTTTATAGTAGTGGGGATTTTCCGGGGGGGGGGGGAATTGTACGGGGGACGGGAAATTTATCGGGGGAAATTGTGTCCTGTGGAAATTTATCCGAGGAGAAATTGCCCGGGGGATGGAATATGTCTGTGTCCTTTCAGTATGTATTGTAGTCTGATATAGTATTAAGTTATATAGTATGTTATACCTTTTCTGAGAAAAAAGGACGTTGAAGGAAGTAATTAAGCTCATTCCCAATATATTGCATTGCCATAGAGAATCGTCTTTTTGAAAATGAGCTATTTTTTGTCTAATTAATGTCCTCATTATACATGCGATCATTTTTCGTATTTGTATAATGAGAATATTTACACTCGTTTTCTTTTTAATATTGTGAATATACACAGCTGATTAATGTTATACACTATTTCGAGAAATAGAATCAAATGTCACACAGATAGATTTGAGGCAGCGGAACATGTGAGCCAAATATTGAACCAAAATGGTTTTGAGCCAACCAAATTAGTAATCAGTGCTACCAATATCTACTCTATGGGCAACAAATGTTCGCTGGTTAGATGTTAAACGAAGCCAATCGTTTGTCTATGCAACATTGATTTGTTCCTTCCAGTCATATAGTGATCATTTGTCTCGTTTTGTTGTATCCTAACCCAGGAGTGGTTTGGTGGTGTGGCTTGCCCTGATGTCATCACAACATTAGCTCTTGCCCGAAACCTATGGGGTTGGAGTAGTACATTAAGGTGAAATCTCTTATCATTTCTGATGATATGGGGGATAATGCGAAGGGAATGAGAGGGTAGATGATGTCACGTCTGGTCGAAGTCACGTCCGGGACAAAGGTCATGGCCGGTGAAGGGGTTACTCCCATGACGAAACTTCCAATATAAACCATGCCAGTGTGACCCTACCAATTCGATTCGTAGTCTACACCACGAGGACTTCAAGTCGACATACGGCACGACCCGTTTGGATCAAACATTGTCCCTATCTCACCCAAACACGTACCGGTGCACCGTCCACAACGCCCGCTTTCTCTAATGTGCCCAACTGTGTATGAGTATCATGCTGTCACTTCCAGTCCAAACCATACCACTCGTAGTTTACACGACATAGGCTTCAATATGGCACCCTGCACGCTATACTTGGACCAAGATTGGTCTCTAGGTCGCGCATCTCAAAAGGTCCGCTTTCGCAACAAAGCCTCCACTGTGCATGCGTATACTGACGTAATTTGCGCCTTGAACCGCCCCCAGTCGCAGTTTACATGTCGAGTCCTCCATGATGAGCCATGAACCCGCTACGACCCAGGTAGACCATGCAGAGCCCATGTAAACCGATTTGACCCATTTAATTTTTTCTAGAAGAAATCCTAGTTGTTACCCACCTATCACATGGCCGATCTCGACGAGATACAATCAATTCATAGAAAGATGGAAATAATAAATAATCTATTCTGAGTAATGCTGAATAGGTTGATTGTGAATACCGAAAGAAACAATTATATTCATGATTCATGGATAAGGAAACACCTGTACTGGCGATGTCATTCCATCGTCACAACTGAGGTTTATCAGCGGCCTAGACGCTGTCTCTTGCTCTTCGTTCACCACGACCACCCGTGCTATGCGCCGATATGACTATGAAAAAATCACATGAAGCGACCTCCCACATCTCTGAGACTACACTGGAATACATACGTCACAAATATGTTAAACAATCCGGATTCAGGCGGAATTAGTCACTTTAGCTTTGCATATAAATTTCTTTAAAAATAGCATGAAGTTTAAATATTCATGCTACTACATGAACCAGATATACCCGATCATTATCCTTCATTCTCTTTCTCCAATGGATAGGAGCCATTAAAACTAAGCCGGAATCACGAGAATCGTCAAATAGCATGCATGTATTTGTATTTACTGTTCGCGTATTCCAATGCCTTCACATATAATAAACTCGAATGCTACGAGATAAATTAGGATACACACATGTTAATAACCTTCTTTTATTTAACCCTACCTGGCCTGGGGGGCATTATGGCCCCCCTACCAAACTTTCTGCACTATCTCCGGAACGGCAAAAAATGGAGAGCTGAAACTGCCGTTTTTCAAAATGGCGTCACTGTGACGTCATCAAAGCGACCATTTTTACATTTTCTGGTGCCCCCCCCCCCCCCAGGCCTGTACAGGTCCCAAAAAGCCCAGGCCAGATAGGGTTAAGCGCAGTAATCCGTAATTTCGAGCCCTCAGTAGCAGCGCGGTAGCAGTGCGGTGGCAATGCGGTAGCAATGCGGTGACAACGCGGTACCAACGCAGCAGTAACGCAGCAGCGATGCGGTAGAGGCACAGTAGTAGCACCTTAATTACCGCGGTAGAATGACATTTAATGAGAGCGGTACTGTATTTATTGAATGCAAGTTCAAGATGCATCGTGTCCAAACCAAATTGTTCTGCGTCGTTAGCAAGTGATCAATGTGTTATGAAAAACCGGACAAGAACAATGGAGAACACATGAAATCGTCTTTTAACCCTATCTGGCTTGGCTTTTCGGGACCTGTTGTGGCCTGGGGGGGAGGGGGAATAGTCCCCCCCACCCCTAATTATTTTTCTTATCCCTTGAGCTAGGGGGCTGAAACTTATCCCACTACACCCTTGAGTCAAGCTCTACCAAAAATGTAAAAAAAATCCAAGATAGCCGCTTTGATGGCGTCACAGTGACGTCATTTTCAAAAACGGCATTTTTTGGTCAGATTTTCCAAATTTTTTATTTATGCAATTTCTCCGCAAAAACTGCATGATAAAATAGTAACTATTAATGTGATGTGAAATAAAATCGAAAATTTTCATCGCGAAAAAGCAGAAATTTCGAAGAAATATGACAAAAACATAACTTTTCTGGGACCCCACGTGGTCGCCATCTTGAATTTTCCCATGACCCTCTGATCAGGGGGTTATGCAAATAGGCTCCAAATGACTCCAAATAAACTATAAATTTCAGCTCTCCATTTGTTATCGTTCTGGAGATAGCGTTGAAAGTTTGGTAGGAGATTCAACGCAAGTGCGTGAACACACCATTCCTACACGGTCTTTCAGCTGGAGAGGAATAATTAACCCTACCATGCCTTGGGGGGAGGGGGAGGGGGGGACATTGTGACTCTGTGACTCCCTTACCAAACTTTCTCCACTAACTCCGGAACGACAAAAAATGAAAGCTGACCCTCCGCGACTTTTTAGTTTACCACATTGGAGTCATTTTGGGCCTATTTGCAAAACCCCCGATTAGCGGATCATGAGCAAATTCAAGACAGCGACCATGTGGGGTACCAAGAAAGTCATATTTTCGTCATTTTTCTTCAAAATTTCTGCTTTTTTTCTAGCCATATTAGGCAAAATCTGCTTTATTTCACATCAGACTATTATTTAATGGTTTATCATTCAGTTTTTGCAAAGAAACCCGAAAAATCTAATCTAATCTTGTGCATTTATCGTACTACTTCATTCTGTCACCAGTGGTGATCAGTGAATCATTGAATAACTCGATTTTTTGCGCTTTCTACGGTATCATTTTATTGTTCTAGTAGAAAAACATTTTCTCCATAGCAAATCGAGCTTGTACCGCATTTTATCACTGCCTTTGTAACCGTAAGCACTATTTTCACAACACCGTTAGTTTTTTAGTCGTCTGGGTTACAAATTGCGAAATGTTGTTACTTTTGATTATTTCCTTTGTATTCAGCAGCAGTTACTTGCAGTTCAATACACATAGTTACTATTGTAATAGCGCTTATTTGTCCAAATTAACAGGTGGAAATCCTTTCCTTATGGATAAATCTCATCGCATTCGTAGTTTTGATGACTTTAATTACAAACCCGTCTGTCAACGATCATGAGGACATTTTTGGTGATGAGTTCTTTGCTGGAGTCCAAAACATGAGTAATATCATGAAAATGTAGGCAGTAAATTATTTTTAACCCTATCTGGCCTAGGCTTTTGGGGACCTGTCACAGTGACGTCATCTTCAAAATAGACATTTCCGATTTTTCGATTTTTTTTATTTGTATGTTTTCTTTGCAAAAGCTGCATGATACATTCATAAATAATAGACGGATGTGAAATAAAATAGATTTTGCCCAATTTTCGTCGAAGAAAATCATACATTTTCTGATACACCACATGGCCGCCATCTTGAATTTACTCATGATCCTCTACTCAGGGGTTTATTTGACTAGGCTCAAATTGACCCCAATATGATAAGCTGAAAAGTCGCGGAGGGTCAGCTTTCATGTTTTTGATATTCCGGATATAGGGGAGAAAGTTTGGTAGTGGAGGAGGGGGGCGATAAGCACCAGCATTGTGATATGGTGACTATGGAACATTCTTAGCCCCCATGGTTATGTAGCATCTACGTAATTCTGCCCAACCCGAGGCCCAGAGCCATGAAAATATTACAATATTCTGCAGCTAAGGGTGTCCAAAGGCGGCGATATGAATACCCCAACAATTAGAATTTCCAGTAAATTGTGAGAGAAAAAGTGATCACTGCTTGAGATAATTAGAAACTTATTCAAAATACCACAACTTAGAACATTCTGATGAGGATAAGTTAAACAACCACTACTTAGAACATTCTGGTGAGGATAAGTTAAACAACCACTACTTAGAGCATTCTGGTGAGGATAAGTTAAACAACCACTACTTAGAACATTCTGGTGAGGATAAGTTAAACAACCACTACTTAGAACATTCTGGTGAGGATAAGTTAAACAACCACTACTTAGAGAATTCTGGTGAGGATAAGTTAAACAACCACTACTTAGAGAATTCTGGTAAGGATAAGTTAAACATCCACTACTTAGAGAATTCTGGTGAGGATAAGTTAAACAGCCACTACTTAGAGAATTCTGGTGAGGATAAGTTAACAGCCACTACTTAGAGAATTCCGGTGAGGATAAGTTAAACAACCACTACTTAGAGCATTCTGGTGAGGATAAGTTAAACAACGTAAATGTTTCAGAAGTCTCATTTTAAATTTTCCAATATCGTACTTTTTCGCGAGTCATTTTCGTTCTTTTTCATGGGGTATAGTTTGACAGTGGTCCATTTGAGATATAACCGCCTCCATCGGCTCGACATTTCTAATGACAAAGACATAAAGTTCCTATATTGTCTCTCCAATGGCATACATCTGCTGAAGCCCACTAAAAGAAGGACAAATTGTATTGATGAAAATAGTAATATATTTACCTACATGTATACTACATTATACAACGCGTTCAGTGACCAATGAACAACACGATAAACGAAAATAATCAAATTACACAGTGAGTTTTATTTGACATCTGAGTTGAAAATTTGAGACTTAGCATCCAGGAAACAGCAGATATAAACAATAAATACCATCCGTGGTTTCTCGGTCTTTCCCCTTTGTTTTTTTTTTCTTTTTGCCAATGTAAGATAATGTTGAAGAGACTTCAGCAAACTCTTCCATTACAACACGATCTGAATCTAGTGTCATATGAATTTGTTGCAGCTTGGACTGAAACCGGATTTGAACCGAATCACGCCATTACAACACATTCTAGAGCTAGAGTCATAATTAACTGTTCCACAGCAGCTTGGACTGAAACCGGATCTGGACCGAATCACGCCATTACAACACATTCTAGAGCTAGAGTCATAATTAACTGTTCCACAGCAGCTTGGACTGAAACCGGATCTGGACCGAATCACGTCATTACAACACATTCTAGAGCTAGAGTCATAATTAACTGTTCCACAGCAGCTTGGACTGAAACCGGATCTGGACCGAATCACGCCATTACAACACATTCTAGAGCTAGAGTCATAATTAACTGTTCCACAGCAGCTTGGACTGAAACCGGATCTGGACCGAATCACGCCATTACAACACATTCTAGAGCTAGAGTCATAATTAACTGTTACACAGCAGCTTGGACTGAACCCGGATCTGGACCGAATCACGCCTTTACAACACATACTAGAGCTAGCGTCATAATTAACTGTTCCACAGCAGCTTGGACTGAAACCGGATCTGGACCGAATCACGCCATTACAACACATACTAGAGCTAGAGTCATAATTAGCTGCTCCACAGCAGCTGGGACTGAAACCAGACTTGGACTGGATCACACCATTACAACACATATGGACTGTGGGATTGTATCTCTGGGAGCCACAAACACCTGTAATTAAAAACAGCCCATTAAATATCGGCAAGGCAATTTATTTGCCGCAAAACAGCAAGTAGGTAAAAGGTTCAGCTTTCAAATCTTATGGAAGGATAAACGAGCGGACACGTAGTGTAAAAAAAACACAAGTAAACGCAACATACAATCAGCCTTTAATTTCTCGAGGTTAGAATAGATCTACTGTTAGGTTGGGAACTACACAATACTGCAACCTCTAGTGACCCTAGTGATTTGGAGCGATATACAGACGTGAGGACAACTGACGACGTGAAGTTTCCACACGGCCCCTAGTACCGGCTTAACCCTATCTGGCCTGGGCTTTCTGGGGCCTGGAGTCTGGAGGAGCAATTAGTCAAACCCTTTACGCCCCGTGTGAACATGACATACATAGTTGTGTCCTGTTCACCGACATACTCATCAAAGGATATGTGACGTTTACATACGAAAAACTCCTTTGTGTGTGACTGTATTAAAGCCGATTTTTTTTTCCACTCCAAAACATACCAAATAAGATTTTCCTTGAAGTCTACATACTTAAATATCCCACTCGAAAAAACTGTGATGTTCACTTGCATAAAAATGGAGATATTATTGATCAAAATGTGCTCCCATGCTAATTTTGGTATTTTGGGGCATTTTCGTGAAGGGTTTTCTCCTAAAGCAAAAATATGACACCTCAAACCAAAACCAGTCGTGCCTCTTTTCAATAAACAAACTTCCTAATATATTGTGGGACAAAATTATTTTGGTTTGAGATGTCATATTTTTGCTATAAGAGAAAATCCTCACCGTAAAAGCCTCAAAAATACCAAATCAGGACGGGGAGCACATTTTGATCGATCACATCTCAAGTGCTATACAACGGAGCATCGCAATTTTTTCGACGCTGATATTTCAGTATGCAAACTTCTGGAAAATCTCATTTGGCAGGTTCTGGATAGAAAAATAAATTCAGCTTGATTACAAACACGCACAGGGAGTTTTTTCCCGTATTGTCGTCACATATCTTTTATTGTGTTTTTCTCTGTATGTAAATTAGCATATGTATGTTATCTGAGGAGAGTGCCCCGTAGCCTTGCGGCTGTGCATAATCCCCATAAAATTAAATAAAGCATTTCATTATCAATGTCGAACGAAGCGGAACGGATAGTTGATGAGAAGTTTGGGACAGACAGAAAAAAACAAGTTCTTCTAATATTCAAGCGTCATGCTCACAGAAGTAAATGTTAATAATATTTGAAATGACTAAATGTTTAACTATACATGAATAAACGCACTATATAAAGCTTGTGGAAAACGATGCCGTCGTACTGACAAGAAGTCTAATTGTCTCACACGCTAATATCCTGACTGGATATCTTAAAATATCACAAGAACAAAATATAATCCATGTGATGATTAGTATCTCAGCCAGTAGAATAGTAAGCGTAAATTATGGTCCCTTGACCTTTGTGCGCTTAAAAAGCAAATTGACACCAGTTGACCTCTGTGACGTCACTCACGTGACCGCAAGTGACCTTTGACCCCTGCGCATGCGCAAAATACTGGCTAGGGTGCGTAGCGGAGCAGATTACGAAACCTGGCTATTAATACGAGGGTAAACGAATGTGTGCGAACATCGCACGTCATTCTCCGCGAATCGGTTTTGGAGTTAGTCTTATAGTACGCAGTATTACCATGTACTGTTCAACTTCTCAATTCGGGCGATCCCTGAATAGAACTGACGCCATGATCTATAAATAGAACAGGGTTTCTCGACGGGGAATCTCCGTATCCCGATGTTGAGCGATGACGTCAACGCGGACCAGCAAATTGCAACATGTTGTCCTCCGTAGTATGAATGCATTGAAACATACACCGGTCCGTTAGTATTATATAATATATCATTACCCCACAAGCAAGTTTGTATTCAATATCTGGATTGTGATTGGTTAAAAGATCGGGTCGTATAAACCCATACACCCCGAGTGATGTCTTGCTACTCTGGGTATATGGAAAATAACTCACGTGCGATTGGAAACGAAGCTCTCGTTTCGAAAGTTCAGCTCACCAAATCTCAATATTTATGGAATAACTTTCGCTCTCTCGTCAAAATTTAATGGAATAAATTCATACCTCATTATTTTCACTGAAGTTTCCGCCACATAACTCACCAAAATGTGTCATTTGTTCCAAAAATAAAAGTCGATTTCCGAACGAAAGCAGATTGAATGGATTGTGTGTGGCGCGCCTTTCTCACAGTGCCGTAGCAAAATGCGGACAGTTTCGTAACCGAAATGGCCCGTTGGATTTGTCCGTTGTACCGTTGGTTATAAAAGATAGGCCTTTTCAGTATTTTTACTGTAAGATAAAAAGGCTTGAGGGGTTATAAATCCGTTATTCAGGTTTTTCCCCGGATGTATAGAAAGTTACGATCCTCCCTGAAACTCACATACCCTTCGACTGACGCCTCAGAGTGTATGAGTTTCAGGGAGGGTCGTAACTTTCCATCCACCCTGGGGAAAACCTGAATAACTAATAGCATGCAACAATCGCTCGCAAAAGGTTAAAAAGCATCCGTGCAGGTTCGTTTGTGTGAGAGCAGGAAATATGGCGTCCAAGGGACAATTCCCGGATGATACGAAAATTAAGATAGTTTGGAATGATATGCACCCTTGAAGAATCGAAAAATATGAATTTTAGCTCAAGTAGGAAAAGGGTATTTGAATGGACGTATGGGGGTCGAGATGGACCAATAGTGGTCCGATTGGGCTATGTGGGGCGTCATCGTGAAGCTCTCGTGGGGGACCGTCCGACTGGACTAGTGTGTCGTCTGTTTTCAACATTCTGCGCATGGAATGGACGTTTTTGGGAGACATATGGTTTCGAATGGGTTGGGAAGGCATCAGTTTGAAGCTCCCATGAGGTAGCATCTAACTGGACTGGTGTGAAGTAAAAGTAGCGCAATGATGCACAGGCGCAGGCAGGGAATAGCGGTGAAGGGGTTTTGAAATGGACGTTTTAGGATCGAGGTGGGCCCATAGTGGGCATACTGGGTCGGGTAGGATATCCATATGAAGCGCTCCTCCAGGCCGATCACGTCATGGGTGGGTGCATATTTTTACAGAGTCATAGAAATGAGAATGTTGTTGCTGGTGTTGTTGAAACAGTGTAGTCTCGGAGTTTCGGGCAAGTAAAAGTCAAGGGAAGTAATCCAGTTTAGTAGTACAGAAAGTAGAATCTGCCAGGGTTAATTGTTCCGAGAAATTTTTGGAAAAACCCTTGTTCTATTTATAGATCACCCGCGAGTAGTACAGAAAGGGAAGTTTCAAAGGTGCAATGGAGTGCGTTTGGAGGAGGTTAGGACCTTTTTCCATTCGGTTACCTGGTAGAGTAACCTGTGTGTGCGTGCGTGGAAGAGGAGAAGCAGGAGGAGTGACTGGGCGAGAGAGTGGGTGAGTGAGTGAGTGAGTGAGTGAGGTGGTGGTAATGGTGGGTGGTGCTGGTGAGTGGTGGTGGTAGTAGTGGTGTGTGGTGATGGTTGTGGCCATGATGTGGTCAGATGAGAGAACAAAAAGGATGACAGGTCAATCATTTATTCATCCCCATCCGCACATTATACCCACGCTAAGGGTTGCGCGTTGGATATGTTTACAATTCTCGTAGGCTCTTGTCCAATTAGAAGCCGTCATTTCAGAAAGTTCAATTTTCGGCAATGTTCGCTCTGATCCGTTTGTCCTAAACGTCTTCGGGCTGTCCAGGATACTGGAGCTCCGAGCTCTTACTTCTCCCATTGGTAGGTAGGGAAAGAAGATGGAAGGGCTCCTCGACACTGGGATCAATCTCCATTGGCTCTTCAATTCGCGGCGGCGGATCGACCTCCATGGATTCTTCCATTCGAGGATGCATTTCCATGGGAACTGAAATATCCGGTCTCAAAGTGGCGAGCGTGATCCGTGTATGACACTTTGGTGACGTTTCAATTGACTGGGATGCTTAAAGAATATATCACACTCTGCACATGTATACGTGGGTACTTCATGACGTGTACGTGTGTGACGACGTAAACTGTCCAGGCGATAAAAGGGCCTCGAACAGGTCGTACACGTGGACATCGTGGCGAGTGCCTGCATAATAGAAAGTCAAATGTGCACGTTTTTAGGATACGATTGATTTTGTGGACAGTAACGCCCGCCAACGCTTAGCTTAAGGCTTCAACGCCCTGGTGAAATAGCTCAGAAGCTCTGATTTTTTTAGATATTCCATGGAATTGCCACTAATTCATCGACATGCAGTGACGTGCGTCAACGCTTGTTGTTACGCCTTAACGCCCTTTCCAATGCCTTAACGCCCTATCTCAAATAGCGTATTATGTCAACGCCTTAACGCCCTATCGTAACGCCTTTACGCATTGTCAACCATCCAATCACACGCACATATACTGGCTATTGACTTCTGACCCTTGCTAAAGTGACGTCATCACTGTACTGGACATAGCCGGAAGAGATGTCATCGCGCGCATTATAGTTCCGAGCTCTTGGAGTCGGAGCTCGGAGCTCTTGGATTCGGTGCTCTTGGAGCTCGGAAGCCATGTCATCACACGCATGCGCACGCACATGTGGTGCATCCTGTCTCAATACATTGAAAATCAACCGCTTTTGATTTTAATGATGCGTTCAAAAATGTTTCTTTTGAGCCATCACACTGACATAAGCCGCTGTCCAGCTCATGCCTGGGGTTTTCAACATTGACGCTATCCTATGCATTGGGTCGTTGTCCATCAATTTCATATGGTCCACGAGGTCGAAATACTGCCGACGTAAAGCCCATCGTAATCCGGGTATCAAATGTGTTATGGACTGAAACCGCGGCTTCCTCTTTGGAATACCCTTTATGGTGATACTTGTTTTCTGTGACCTCCAACGTCTCGCCCATATCGGCCTCCATGCTTTCTTTGAATACATCCTTCCATAGCCTCAAGTTTACATTGTGTTCATTCCTTGTACGGGATTGGGTTGGTCCTTCAAGGTTGGGTAATATTCCGGGACTGATGGTAGGAAGAGACCCGCTATAAGGGGGCGGGTTGTTGCTGCTGGACGGATGCTGCCAGGTGTGGACTCAATGTGTAGGGTTATATGACGTGTGGTGACCCCACTCCGGGTCACAGGTGGGTCGCCAACCGACGATCTTCGGGAGTATGAGCTTTCAAGTCTACGAACAGGTAGCCGTACGGACGACTTGTCGCGCCTTGAAACGCCTGTATCAAATGGTCGATGTTCTGAGGATAAATTCGACTAACAAACATACGCATTTGTGCTTTGTCGATCGGATTGGAGAACACCACTAGGTATTGGAAGTTCAAGGCAATATCTCTGGACGCCTTCCCTTGAGGAGAGATATTTCGCTGGACGCCTTCCCTTGAGGAAAGAGATTCTGGGTCAAATAGATAACGGACAGATTCCGAAGATGGGATCCTTTGATAAACAATTCGGCAACGCGTGAATTGTCCTCGGCTGCACTCATTAGATCATCTAGCAGTACCACGTCAGTCTGCTCGGGGTCGAAGAAATACGCTTGATCGATATCGTGAGGAATCTCTGGGACGAAGCTCTAATTCTGTAACTTTGTAGTTTCGTGGGCGGACTGCCACTGTCTGTCGCACCCGATTGTACGCGTATAACTTAGGGGACCTTCTTCTAAGAATTTGATCACCCATGACGTCTTTCTACATCCCATAGGCCCGCTCATCGTCATGGTATGGGGATGCTCTACTCCGCTTGGTGGACCTATAGCGGGACTCGGTGGTGTCTCTTGGTTGTGTTTGCATTGAATGTGTCTGAGCATACTATCGAAACGAGAGAAGATTCTCTGCCATAACGTACACGTACACGACATGTTGATTAGTCGACCAATACATATGGACTGATGAAGGACACGTGCTAATCACTATATGTAGACACCACCACCACGGCGACCACCACCAGCACTTCCACCACCACCACACACCACAACAAAGACACACCACACCACCACAAAGAGACACAGCCCCACCAACACCACCACTACACACAGGTAACTGTACCAGGTAGCCACTTCGAACAAGGCCCCCATCTCGACCAAACACGTCCCTAATGCGTTACTGTAAAACTCTCCACATAGGTCATAGGGCAAATATACTGGGATTCTGCTTCCTCTACTACTAAGTGGCAACTGCGTTACTTCTCTTGGTTTGTTGTCGGAAATTAAGAGACTACACATTCTTAACAACATTCTTATTTCCACGATTCACCAGGTGTAAAGTAAACATACACCCACCCATGGCCTGATCGGCCTGGAGAAGCGCTTCTCATGGATACCCTACCCGACCCAATACGTCCACTATGGGCACACCTCTACCCCAAAGCGTCCATTCCAATGCCTTTTTTCCACCATTCCCTGCTTGAGCGTGCGCACCATTGCGCTACTTTTACTCCACACCAGTACAGTTGGACGCTACCCCGTGAGAGATTGAATTGAACTGAATTGAATTTATTTTTTTTCTTCATCAATCAAATGAATATGTATATACAAAAAATATGGTGTCAATTATTACAAAATATGAGCAAACAATATAATCTAATGCAACGCAATAAAGTGATTGGCGGGAATAAAACCCCAGGAGGCTTGCTCTATCCCTGTAAGACAAGTGGGCGGCGTTTATATGTATATATATAAATATATAGTTTATAATACACATTTCTACTTTACTTTATAATATATGGTGATTAGTGAATAATATTAGCTCTCTATTGACTTTTTAAAAATAATTTTATCTTTGCAGCCTTAGTTGCGATAATGGGGTTCAAATTTATAGTAGATATGTTTTTAGTTTGGATTTGAGTAAAGAGGTGGATTCGATACATTTGATCGGAGAAGGTAGTTTGTTCCACTCTCGAGGTCCTGTAGTTTTTGTGGTATAATATGACAAGTTTGATTCATAGATGGGTCGGTAAGGGTTCAAATTTTGGCTTCTAGTTTGGTAACGGTGTATATCTGATTGTTTCGTAAAATAATTTTGGAAGCTTATAGATAGTAGTTCTGGCTGGTGCATAAATTTATGCACCATCAACAGACATGCGTACATATTTAATTTGGGTAGCTGTAGAATTTTCAATTTTATAAATAATGGTAAGGTATGGTCTAGCTTTTTAGATAAAGTTATCACTCGCAATGCTCGTTTCTGCAACATGATTAGCGGATTCAAAAGAGTGATTTATGTATTCCACCAGCGAAGGTTACAGTAAGACAAATAAGGAAATATCATTGAGTAGTATAATATGTATAATGTTTGCTTATTTATTGAATTTCTTATGTAATTAATGATTCCGATATTTCGTGAAATTTTATTACAGATATAATTTATGTGTGATTTCCAGTTTAGTTCCTCGTTAAAAAAGACGCACAAAAACTTGAATTTACTGACTCGTTGAATTTGATGTCCAGATATAGATAATTCGACATCAATTGACCGCTTTCGGCTATTTGGCTTAATGATAATATACTTTGTTTTCTTTATATTCAGTGATAGACGGTTACAACAGAACCAGTGATGTAATGTATGTAATCCCTCAGATATTTTAATGGTGTCAGCAAGGTTTTCAGAAGAATATACAGCACTAATATCATCAGCGAAGAGAATAATTTTAAGGAAGTATGTAGCTCTATTCAAGTCTTTTATGTATATGAGGAAGAGTATGGGTCCTATAATTGATCCCTGAGGAACCCCGATTTCAACAGGTAGACAATTTGAGGAACTGCCATTATAGACTATTTGCCAGATAACTGCGAAACTAATTGACTGGTCACGAAATCCATAATGTTCTAGCTTATAGAAGAATATTGTGATCCACGGTGTCGAAAGCTTTGGATAGGTCTAAGAATGATACAATACTGAAATTCTTAGATGTGTTTGCAGATGCGAGTATATCACACAAAGAACACGCAGCCATGGAAGTAGAGTGGTTGGTCCTGAAACCATATTGATTTTTGGAGATTACGCCATTTGCTTCTAAAAATTCTGTTATCATCTTAGCAGCAAGCTTCTCAAGTATTTTGCTAACACACGGTAATATAGATATTGGCCTATAGTTCGACATTGATTGGTATTCAGATTTAAATATGGGTGTTATTTTAGCAGATTTACAGACGTCAGGAACAATAGCAGAGCAAAAGGAAAGGTTCATAATTAAAGTAAGAGGCTCGGCGATATGATCAGACACTAATTTCGCAAGTGACATCCGGATATCATCTAACCCAGGTGCGGCTGATTTCATATTCATTATTGTAGTTTCAACAATTTCTGGGGTTACTGGAGAGAAATGGAAATCATTAGGAACTCGATTATCAAGATACGTTCTGAAATTGGTGTCAGTTTTAGGTATTTCGGAATCTAGCTTTGATGCTATTGTACTAAAATACTCATTAAATTTAGTGGCAATTGTTTCATTATCAGATATTTCTTCGCCGTCGGCATGAAATGTCTTTGGCATTTGAGTTTATTTGTTTCTGTTCATCAGTTGGTTTATTGTTTTCCAGGTGCCCTTTATGTCCTGATTGGTTTTATTTAATTTCAGATCGAAATATTGCTTCTTGGATGTACGTATAGTGTGGTTTAATTTATTTCTGTATATTCTATATTGATTATGGATAATTTCATCATGTCCGGCAAGGTGTAGTCGGTAGAGTCTATTCTTTTCATGGATCGAGTTTAAGATCGCAGATGTGATCTACGGTTTTATGATTTTTAAGGCTGCCGCGTACGCGCGCAGCCTTATTGGATTGGCTTGGTCTCATGGGGGCTAAAATCGCTTTGTCCGCAAGATTGCGAGAAAACAAAGCAGAGTTGGGACTTATGATCACAGTGCCAAATGTGGAGAAGATATTGATCTGGAAATTCGTAACAATTTGGGTTGTCTCAGATGAAGGGAAGTTTGTTTTTGAAGCCCAAATTGTTCGCAAATTGTTCGTCTGAAATTCTAAACTTCCGGTTTGAAAAAAGGCGGAACTTGCGCAGAGACGTCTTCGCGCATACTGCTAAATGGGCTCTCGTGAGACTTTTACGAGACATGCACATTTCGACCGGCAGAAATAATGTAATTCAAGTGATATTTGAAGTTGACGGCGGTATAAATACCACTCCATTGGCACGCTGAACCTACGCACAATCAAAAGATGAGGTCCAAGCGAGCCGACGATAGGGCAGTCCTCCCATTCTCATCTTCAAAGACGGACGTGCGTGACGAAAACTGGACACCCACTGATGTATCCAACGACAGTGGCGAGATTTCGAAGTTTCCACAGATCTCACAGTTAGAAACTGACAGTGTCGCAAATGTGCTTATCAGCTATAGATACGTCAACGAATCTGATGTCAAATAAAAATGTTACTCATTGAACAAAACAAAGGCTCTTGTGAAAAGTTATCGGCAGCCAAACGATCAGACGTCACATTGAAAATCCCATCTGCAGGGATGTATCAGCTGTTCAACAGGTTGGGGAAAATACCTTGATCGAGGTACAGTTTTTGTCAATTTATGGAAAATGTGGACATCCACACATATGGCTTCATTGTTCCACGATTTTCACGGCAACTTATTGCTTCGTATCATGCGACTAATCAATAAAATTAGCCACTCTAATATTTCAAAAATAAAACATGGCTTCAAATGACATATTCGGTGAAATTTATTATGTAAATGAAAATGGCATGTGATGGCATACTTCCATCTCAAATTATCCACGTTGCATGAATGTAGATGCACCGACTGATGAATAAATTTGATTAAATTGTCTGATGCAATGCAATGTAACTGCGCATGCGTAGTGGCCCAAATACACGCAATATGGCGTCTACCGTAACATGGGGAAAGTCAGGGTCGATGTGAAAACGGCTCTTGTACAGCTGATCACCAGCGCCGGAAACTTTAATAAAAGTGACAAGCGTGGAAAGGAAGGAATTAGCTTCCCGAAAATAACGGGTACTTAGCATCAAAATGTACTTTTATACGGTACGGGTTATAGC
>JAVTVY010040333.1:0-17882 GCA_036873755.1 Hanleya hanleyi
AAACCAATTAAAATTAAATCTTATCAGCTCCCCCATTTTGATATGTCGCTTGAAGGATCTAACCGGCTTGCAGTAAAGGGTGCAGTCCAGAGATTCTTCCATTCGGCAAGGAATAGACCATGGGTCCGTTTTTCGGCCATCAATTGTCGTAAAATCTTTAACCCAAATCACTCATATGTATATATTTTCTGAAAGGGCATTATTAAACTATTATTTTAAGACACAGCACTGACATGTTATAGAAAAATGAATCTCGAATATTCTCCTCCATGCTTGCTTCATTTTTCCTAGATAACCCCTTAAAATGTCGAAAAATGGCCAAATTCGGTTCAATTTCCAGAAGAATCTGTAAGAGCGATTTCAATTATATTTCTTTCTCACGTTCCCTGGTCCGGTATCAACTTAAAAAGACCAAAAAAAGTGGGGGTCAACCTGCCCGTTTTTGTCAGATTTTCTCTCCGTAAATGAGTCCTGAGTTTTAGGCACCTTCAAGGAGTATAACTCAGGCGGGACAAAATTTACTCTATGACCCCGATCTCCGTGTAGACGAAGCCAGCCAACGACCTGTACGTGCTCGTTTGCAGCGTTGATTATGCTGAATAGGATGGCTTTATAGATATAAGCTATTAAGAAGACAAGAAGACTTATGATGTAGCAGAATACGGGCAATCTATCGTATTATGAAATTAGACAGGGGCCATTGCTACGAAACTGTGGAGGGCCACCAAAGGCAACTGTCAACCAATACCGAGAACTCTTCACAGTGCCTTGAAGGGGAAATAATATTGGGGACTCTTTGGTTGACTCAGCCGAATTGGACGCAACGCTGGCGGGGTATCTTCTGATGTTGCCGCGCTCTAGCCAGGTTGGCACCATAATGCGGGGTAGATATATGAATTGGTACTTGGCATAAACGTTGGATTAAATAGAGACGATGACCCTATCCCCCTCCCCGACATCAAGTAAAGTAGTTCGAATGCGGCCGTGATGTCATGAGACTATTAAATATTCATGACCCAAATTCAATTGAAATCGATAAGATCCTACATAGCGACATTTACGATTGGGGAGCATTGATAGGATATTAATTTATTAAGATTGCTTACAGATGACAATGGCGCGAGGGAAACATGATTGGGGTCCTTTCTCTGGTGAAATGTCGTGAAAAGCGTCCCACTGTGGCTCTTCTACTGTGAGATTGACCTATAGGAGCTCATCCACTGTGGGATTGACCACCGTGACCTCATTCAATGTGGGAATGACTACATGGGCTCATGCAGTGTGGGATTGACCTCCGTGAGCTCATAAACTGTTGAATTGACCTACATGGGTTCATCCACTTTGGCATTGACCTCTGTCGGTTACTCCACTGAGATTAACCTCCACCTACTAATATTCAGATTGATTAACCGAATTCAGGATGATACTCCCACACCAGAGCCTCGAGTAAATCTGTTATCTAGGCTTCCCCACACAGCAGTATGCCTATTCCTGCCAGGCATACTGGTCTGTGTATAGATTTAGTTAATACGCCAGAAGAGCAATAAACAGTGTTTTGTTTGTTTGTTCTCAGACGATTGGGTACCCAAATTGTGATTTCGTGCAAACGATTCGAATTTGAGATGGAAACGATCTTTTAAAACGAAAAATTAAGACATTACAAAAAAAAAATAGAAAAGAAATATTGTAGGGTAGAAAAACAACAGTAAAATGTATTGTATGAATTTGGATAATAAACATGTTGTAACCATCTTGCTGATCTGTTGAAATTCGAACTCAATATATTAACCTAAAAATGATTTCATTGGGAAAAATATTTTCAGTCAGGATCTCAAAAAAGTGAAAAATAAAGTCTTTCGAAAGGAATTATATACCGCTACTTTAGCGATAACCCATAAACGCTTCTGTAGGCCTTCTCAGCATTATGGTGGTCTTTCATACGTTATTTCACACTTTATCGGACCTCATTTTAATTTGAAAACAGCATTGATTGAACTTCACAATAACTCATATCAATTAAACATGTAAACTGGCATTATCTATTTTCAGCGTGATATCCAATCAGTCCTAGAGTATTTGCATATGCATGCTGTTACCTTACGACAATCTGAATCTCTGGTTGGCGAGAATCAGACTTTACTTGGTCAATACAGACAAGTCCGACCAGATGGAATATGCAACCGTATAAGGTGACATATCGTTGGTATTCATTTAGCATAAACAAAATGAGCTAATACAAATCTGTTGTCATATGACAACATGCCATGATCGCGTAAAACAAGTGATCTGATTTGTCAACATAAACAGGATGTTGATTTGCTGATTGGCTAAAATTTACAATTGCATATTCCATGAGCACTTTTCATTTCCATGTATATCAGAGGTATCTAGGACAGAGATAACCGTGGTTTCTACAAATCAAACCAATTAAAATTAAATCTTATCAGCTCCCCCATTTTGATATGTCGCTTGTAGGATCTAACGGGCTTGCAGTAAAGGCTGCAGTCCAGAGATTCTTCCATTCGGCAAGGAATAGACCATGGGTCCGTTTTTCGGCCATCAATTGTCGTAAAATCTTTAACCCAAATCACTCATATGTATATATTTTCTGAAAGGGCATTATTAAACTATTATTTTAAGACACAGCACTGAAATGTTATAGAAGAATGAATCTCGAATATTCTCCTCCATGCTTGCTTCATTTTTCCTAGATAACCCCTTAAAATGTCGAAAAATGGTCAAATTCGGTTCAATTTCCAGAAGAATCTGTAAGAGCGATTTCAATTATATTTCTTTCTCACGTTCCCTGGTCCGGTATCAACTTAAAAGGACCAAAAAAAGTGGGGGTCAACCTGCCCGTTTTTTGTCAGATTTTCTCTCCGTAAATGAGTCCTGAGTTTTAGGCACCTTCAAGGAGCATAACTCAGGCGGGACAAAATTTAGTCTATGACCCCGATCTCCGTGTAGACGAAGCCAGCCAACGACCTGTACGTGCTCGTTTGCAGCGTTGATTATGCTGAATAGGATGGCTTTATAGATATAAGCTATTAAGAAGACAAGAAGACTTATGATGTAGCAGAACACGGGCAATCTATCGTATTATGAAATTAGACAGGGGCCATTGCTACGAAACTGTGGAGGACCACCAAAGGCAACTGTCAACCAATACCGAGAACTCTTCACAGTGCCTTGAAGGGGAAATAATATTGGGGACTTTTTGGTTGACTCAGCCGAATTGGACGCCACGCTGGCGGGGTATCTTCCGATGTTGCCGCGCTCTAGCCAGGTTGGCACCATAACGCGGGGTAGATATATGAATTGGTACTTGGCATAAACGTTGGATTAAATAGAGACGATGACCCTATCCCCCCCCCGACATCAAGTAAAGTAGTTCAAATGCGGCCGTGATGTCGTGAGACTATTAAATATTCATGACCCAAATTCAATTGAAATCGGTAAGATCCTACATAGCGACATTTACGATTGGGGAGCATTGATAGGATATTAATTTATTAAGATTGCTTACAGATGACAATGGCGCGAGGGAAACATGATTGGGTTCCTTTCTCTGGTGAAATGTCGTGAAAAGCGTCCCACTGTGAGATTGACCTATAGGAGCTCATCCACTGTGGGATTGACCACCGTGAGCTCATTCAGTGTGGGAATGACTACATGGGCTCATGCAGTGTGGGATTGACCTCCGTGAGCTCATAAACTGTTGAATTGACCTACATGGGTTCATCCACTTTGGGATTGACCTCTGTCGGTTACTCCACTGAGATTAACCTCCACCTACTAATATTCAGATTGATTAACCGAATTCAGGATGATACTCCCACACCAGAGCCTCGAGTAAATCTGTTATCTAGGCTTCCCCACACAGCAGTATGTCTATTCCTGCCAGGCATACTGGTCTGTGTATAGATTTAGTTAACACGCCAGAAGGGCAATAAACAGTGTTTTGTTTGTTTGTTCTCAGACGATTGCGTACCCAAATTGTGATTTCGTGCAAACGATTCGAATTTGAGATGGAAACGATCTTTTAAAACGACAAAATGAGATCGTCTGGGTCACAAACATGACATCGATATTTAAGATACCAATATCCACGCCGGGCATTAGCCGTGATAGTCTAGTGGTTAGGACTTCTGGTTGTGGCCGAGACAACCCAGGTTCGAATCCTGGTCACGGCAAAGGCTTATTTTAGTTTAATGTAAATGATTCTAAATAAAATATAATAAAGGCCATTTTGATATATTTTCCATTATTCAACCAGAAAAGCAACTCAGAAAAGTGATGACGATTCTGAATCTGTATGTATAGTTGGGTATTGCATAAATATATATTGATATGACGATGGAAAAATATTCAGAATGAATTTCCGTCCTATTTCACAATTATGTTTCATTTACTAAAACTGATAGTTTTGGAGAATAAAAAGAAATCAAAGAAATAGCGGTACGAGCTACAAAGTTCCATGGTTCCTTCTTCTCGAAGGAAAATACATGTTCCATGCACTTTTCATTCAAAAAAGTATAGGCATCTTTGTGCAATAAAGTCGTTTTTATGTACATTCATGGCTTGACGGGTCCATGGTACATTCAATAGCGCTCGCTGTCGTTTTTAGAAACAGAAGCGTAAAACAATGCATATATCATTCCTTTCGAAAAATTAAGACATTACAAAAAAAAAATAGAAAAGATATATTGTAGGGTAGAAAAACAACAGTAAAATGTATTGTATGAATTTGGATAATAAACATGTTGTAACCATCTTGCTGATCTGTTGAAATTCGAACTCAATATATTAACCTATATATGATTTCATCGGGGAAAATATTTTAAGTCAGGATCTCAAAAAAGTGAAAAATAAAGTCTTTCGAAAGGAATTATATACCGCTACTTTAGCGATAACCCATAAACGCTTCTGTAGGCTTGCTCAGCATTATGGTGGTCTTTCATACGTTATTTCACACTTTATCGGACCTCATTTTAATTTGAAAACAGCATTGATTGAACTTCACAATAACTCATATCAATTAAACATGTAAACTGGCATTATCTATTTTCAGCATGATATTCAATCAGTCCTAGAGTATTTGCATATGCATGCTGTTTACCTTACGACAATCTGAATCTCTGGTTGGCGAGAATCAGACTTTACTTGGTCAATACAGACAAGTTCGACCAGATGGAATATGCAACCGTATAAGGTGACATATCGTTGGTATTCATTTAGCAAAAACAAAATGAGCTAATACAAATCTGTTGTCATATGACAACATGCCATGATCGCGTAAAACAAGTGATCTGATTTGTCAATATAAACAGGATGTTGATTTGCTGATTGGCTAAAATTTACAATTGCATATTCCATGAGCACTTTTCATTTCCATGTATATCAGAGGTATCTAGGACAGAGATAACCTTGGTTTCTACAAATCAAACCAATTAAAATTAAATCTTATCAGCTCCCCCATTTTGATATGTCGCTTGAAGGATCTAACCGGCTTGCAGTAAAGGGTGCAGTCCAGAGATTCTTCCATTCGGCAAGGAATAGACCATGGGTCCGTTTTTCGGCCATCAATTGTCGTAAAATCTTTAACCCAAATCACTCATATGTATATATTTTCTGAAAGGGCATTATTAAACTATTATTTTAAGACACAGCACTGAAATGTTATAGAAGAATGAATCTCGAATATTCTCCTCCATGCTTGCTTCATTTTTCCTAGATAACCCCTTAAAATGTCGAAAAATGGTCAAATTCGGCTCAATTTCCAGAAGAATCTGTAAGAGCGATTTCAATTATATTTCTTTCTCACGTTCCCTGGTCCGGTATCAACTTAAAAAGACCAAAAAAAGTGGGGGTCAACCTGCCCGTTTTTTGTCAGATTTTCTCTCCGTAAATGAGTCCTGAGTTTTAGGCACCTTCAAGGAGCATAACTCAGGCGGGACAAAATTTACTCTATGACCCCGATCTCCGTGTAGACGAAGCCAGCCAACGACCTGTACGTGCTCGTTTGCAGCGTTGATTATGCTGAATAGGATGGCATTATAGATATAAGCTATTAAGAAGACAAGAAGACTTATGATGTAGCAGAACACGGGCAATCTATCGTATTATGAAATTAGACAGGGGCCATTGCTACGAAACTGTGGAGGTCCACCAAAGGCAACTGTCAACCAATACCGAGAACTCTTCACAGTGCCTTGAAGGGGAAATAATATTGGGGACTTTTTGGTTGACTCAGCCGAATTGGACGCCACGCTGGCGGGGTATCTTCCGATGTTGCCGCGCTCTAGCCAGGTTGGCACCATAACGCGGGGTAGATATATGAATTGGTACTTGGCATAAACGTTGGATTAAATAGAGACGATGACCCTATCCCCCTCCCCGACATCAAGTAAAGTAGTTCAAATGCGGCCGTTTTTTGATTGAAATTGTAGTTTAAGGGCCGCTTCCCATGCGGATTTCGCGGCCCATCAACTCAATGTTTTATTTAAATTTCACGGTACATTTCTTTGTTAATTTGAGATCTTTTGCAGCGCTAGATATTAAAATAAATAATTAAATAATGAATAACAATAACAATGAGGAAATATAAATACTAGTAGAGAAGAGTCGCTATGTACAAGTCGTTAAGTCTGTAATTGGTTTTTATACTGGGAAATATTTATTATAATCGCGTTGATGATTCCTTTGTCTCGGTACCCCCATAGTACGCACAAAGCCGTCCAGAAAAAACTGGGAGAACCAGGGCGTTTTCAGGATTCGTCGAGACGACTTCCCTAACGACGCCCTTGGGAACAGGGTGGGTCCTTCCAGAAATCTGTGCCTGTAACAATTGCTTGGAGTGTGTAGTGGGGTACAGAACGGCAGGTCTACGTCCTATATTACGTGAAAGTCAAAGGATCATATTCTGTGTTGAGGTGTCCGTTCGGTAACATTTAAGTGGTAGCGTGTCCGGTGTGGTCTAGGGTCGAGTATTCTGATTCTGGGTGTTCTTGCTATGCGGCGTTGACACTCAAGGCGTTGTAGGTATTCTTGTAATCGTCATCCGTCTTCTGTTTCAGGTCTTGTCCAACTCGTCTGTGGTCTTCGGTGTGCCTGTATCATATGAAATAGAAGGCTTGTAGTCATTCTTGTTTTCTATTGTTTTTTGATGCAATAATTTGATATATCTTCCTCCCAACAACAGGCACGCCCCGAATGTCAGTCACATAATATGAATAGCAATATATAATTAAGACAGCAAATAGATAAACAAATGAATAAATAACTAAACATTTCGATAGATTCAGTACTAGGTGAATACACAAATAAACGGCACAGTATTATTTCTGTATGCATTATCGTTTGATGGCCATAAGGAATTTGTAGGACAATGAGATAGACGGCCCTCAATATCAAGGTAACTCCGCCATCACCATTTCCTATATTTTATGCCGAATACCGCTCGCTATATGCGATTACCGCTCGCTATATGCGATTTGGCCGTGCTAATGTTGTCATGAATTCAATTAGATTTGGCCATCGTTTGTTTTGTAGGACAGTGGAACAGACGGCCCTCAATATCAAGGTAACTCCGTTGTTGCCATGCCTATTTTATTTCTAAATGTGTCTGTGACATTTTGGCTGGATGTTATGTATGGATAGTTTATTATGGCCATAATGTTTTGTATGGCTATGGTGCACACGGCCCTCAATATCAAGGTATCTCCGATGCAACCATACCATTTGTTTAAGTCAGAAGAATGATTTGGCCTCTATCAAATCGTGTCATAGTACTTGGTGTACTAGTAGTTGATTATGTGGGAAAAAAAAATGCTGACTGCGCATGTACGGCGGTAGTATTATATACTGGAGTAATAACCAGCAGTTTTGATAAAATTTATCAAGGACTTGAATACCTGATTTCTAATGGGGGCTTAGGGTTTAATAACGCTGGTAATGTTAAGGGAGTGTTGAATATTTTTAATTCGTTTCTAAGTGCCACACGTTGTTGGTTGTGGATTGGGCATTCAAGTAGCACGTGTTCTATTGTTTCTTCTACATTGTTGCATGCGGTACAGAGTGGTGAGGTGTTTTTCAGAAGCATGGACAGATGTGATTTAAGTCCGGTTTTGCCTAGTCTTAATCTGCTGATTATGCGGTCATCTCGTTTATTGTCTAACTGGAGTCCCTGGGCTTGTCTTTTATCTCCATCAAGGATCTTATGTAACCACCGTCCACGTTCTTCTTCGTTCCATTCCTTTTGCCACTTGCTATCTATTTTGCGTCTAATGATAGTTCTTTATATCCTAATCCTATTGGCACATCGTGTGTAGTTTTAGCAAGACTGTCTTTGGCAGTTTTGTCGGCTGCTTCGTTACCTCTGATGTTGACATGCGCGGGGACCCATGCTAAGATGGCGTCTATTCCCTCGTTGTGTATTTGTGTACATATACATTCTATTTTGTGTATGAGATCAGGTCTACTGTCAGATATAGAATTTTTGATTGATGTGAGTCCACTAAGGGAGTCACTGAGTATCACCGCACGGATTGGTTTGTGCTCGACGATCCATTCGAGAGCCTTAATTATAGCAATCAGTTCACTAGTGTATACAGACATATTGTCTGGTAGTTTGAAACCATTTTGTATGTTGAGCTCAGGTATAACAAAAGCTGATCCTGTGTTATTACTTGTGTTTTTCGATCCGTCTGTATAGATTTTTAAGTAATTTTTCCAGTTTTGGTTGATATATTCAAGGGTGGTGGCTCTTATAAAGTCTGGGTTGTCCTTCTTTGTGAGGTAGTCGTGAATACTTGTGTCCACGTGGGGCGACTCTAATTCCCAGGGTGGTGTAATGATTTTGTCTGTGTCGCAGATGTGTGCGATGGGAATTTCGTGCTCTTGGAATAGGTTATTTACGGTATAGCCGAGGGGGGCGGAGTCTTTTTCCCAGTTTTTCTTTAAATATTCATATTCACTGTTTTCTTCAAACATTTTGTGGCATGGGTGATTATCGCCCTTAGCTCTAGTTTTTCCTGCATATTTCAGGGACAGTTCCTCTCGTCTTAAACGAAGAGGTTTCTCATTGGTTTCTATTTGAAGACTACATAAGGCGGTTCCCTTGAAGGCTCCAGTAGCTATTTTTAGAGCAGAATATTTGATGCTGTCTATTCTTTTTAGTTGTGTCTTACATGCTGATTGGTATGCGATGGACCCGTAATCTATTTTTGACCTGATTAAGGTTTGGTATAATTTTATCAGACTATATTTACTCGCTCCCCAGTTTGTCCCAGACACACACCTCATGAGGTTCAGGTCTTTATTGCACCGAAGGACTAGTTCGTCGATGTGGTCTTTCCACGTGAGTTTTCTGTCAAAGATCATACCTAGGTATTTAACACTATTTCTGAATTCAATTTTCTGACCTCCTAGTGTTAGGTTAACGTCAATGTGTTTATTGTTTGAAAATATAATGCCCGTTGTTTTTAGGGCGGAAAATTTGAAGCCCCATTTATCCGCCCAGCCGCTAATTGTATCTAGTGTATTTTGCATTATACCTGTCAATTTTTTTATGGAACGCGCGGTTTTCCAGAGGGCAGAATCGTCAGCAAATAGAGACTGTTCGACTTCTGGGTGTTTGGTGTCAATTTCATTGGCTAGGCCATTGATGAGGATGTTAAAAAGGGTGGGGCTTATGACGCTTCCCTGAGGGGTACCGTTGTCTAATTCATGGTCGGTGGATAGGGTGTTTCCTAGGCGAACTTTAAAATTTCTATTGTTTAGGAAGTTTTTTATCCAGTGTTGCATTCTCCCCTTAATTCCAAGTTTGCTTAATTGAATAATTATGCCGTCCTGCCATACAAGGTCAAATGCTTTTTCTATGTCTAGGAAGATACCTAATGTGTACTGATGTTTGGCATTCCCCTTTTTTATTGAGTGTTGTAACCTGGCTATATGGTCTAATGTACTTCTGTTCTTACGAAAGCCGCTTTGGGTTTTGTTTAATAAGTTATTGTTTTCCATATGAAATTCCAGTCTATTTTTTACCATGGTTTCCATTATTTTGCATAGATTTGAAGTGAGAGAAATTGGGCGGTAAGAGTTGCTGTCTGATGGATCTTTACCTGGTTTTGGGATTGGAATAACGATTGATGTTTTCCATTTACTTGGAAGTTGTTTGGTCTGCCAGCTGACATTAATTAGTTTCAAAATTAGTTTCTGTGTTTTATTTGGTAGGTGTTTAAGGATAGTGTATCCTAGTTTGTCTTCACCAGGTGAGCTCTCTTTTTTACAGTGTATAGCTTTGCGGTATTCATTAATGTTGAAGTCTGCATTGAGATAGTTTTCTAAATGATCGTCCAAATCGTTTTCTATCGTTGTTTCCTCCTTAATTTTTCTGAATTCTGGTTTCAGGTTGCTATCGCTACTGTTCGAAGCGAAAGATTCGGCGAGGTGTTCTGCCTTTTCCTTGTTCGTTTTTTTAGTTTTGTTCAGTACAGGGACTGTGTTTGTTAACTTTCCTTGTATATTTTTTATTTTGTTCCATACTTTTTTTGAATTGGTTTTGGTATCTATAGTGTTGCAAAAGTCTTCCCAGCATTTGGATTTAGCTTCTTTGACACTTTTTTCAGCTATGATTTTGAGTTCCTTGTAGTTCGCGTGATCACTTTGGAGCCTACTTTTTTTGAATTTTCTTAGTGCCTTCTTTTTGGCCGCAATATTCTTTGCACACTCTGGGTTCCACCAGGGTACCGGGTTTTTGTTGTGGCGCTGTTGTGATATCGGAATATATTTTTGTGCTATTTTTAGTAGTGAATTTGTAATGTTTTCATTAAACATCTCTGGATCGGAATTGAATATCTCGTCATGATTTAGGCTTTGACAGTCTTTCTGGAAGCTTTTCCAGTCGGCTTTGGAGTACTGAAATTTTGGAGGGGCGTCTGTCCTTTCAGAGTCCGGTTTTATACTAATTTTCGTCAGAATGGCGAAGTGGTCGCTGTCAAGCGTGTCGGGAATCACTTCCCATTCGGATTTAATAGCTAGATCAGGGGAGACAATAGTTAAATCTATTGCAGATAGTTTACCGGTGTTCATGTCTATTCGCGTCCCGTGGCCATTATTTAAATAGCATAGGTTGTTTTGGTCAAGCCATTTTTCCACTACTTGACCTTTTTCGTCTGCTTTGGTGCAAGTGTCGTCCCAAATGGGGTTATGACTGTTGTAATCACCGCATATGATAATAGGAGAGTTAAATTTCTTTGTGATGTTGTCCAGTTCTTTTGGGGACATTTTCTTTAGACTTCCTGGGGCATATAAATTAATGATGTTAATAGGTTTGTTATTGAAGAAGACCTGAATAGCGTGCCATTCGAGATCGTCACTGGTAGGGCTTTTATCTAGTTCTATGTGAATCAGGTCCTCTTTTATTAATATGAGGTTCCCCCTAGTGCACCTGTAAGTCTGTCTGATCTATACGGCTTATATCCGTTTATTGTAAATTTATTTTTTCCTGGCTTCAGAAAAGTTTCCTGAACACAAATTATATCTGGGCTGATTTCATTTACTAAGACTTTAAGATTGTCCCCGTTTTTCGCGATGCTTCGGGCATTCCATTGGAGTATGGTGAGTTGTTTGTTGAAAATTGGGTTGTTATGTATTACGCGGTGGGTCTAACCTATTGTCCCGGGTGTTCTCATATAGAGGTGTTGAGAGCGCTATTGTTTTTCTTGGGAGTTGATGTTTTTCTTTTGTATTTTGGATTGAATCCCCATGCTATTATTTCTTTGGGGTTAAATTCCCAATTTAAGAAGTCTTGAGCAATGCGGGCTATTATGTCAGCTTTATTTGTTTTGGGGTTGGCATTGTGGACTGAGTTAATAACAATGCGGCCGTCATGTCGTGAGACTATTAAATATTCATGACCCAAATTCAATTGAAATCGGTAAGATCCTACATAGCGACATTTACGATTGGGGAGCATTGATAGGATATTAATTTATTAAGATTGCTTACAGATGACAATGGCGCGAGGGAAACATGATTGGGGTCCTTTCTCTGGTGAAATGTCGTGAAAAGCGTCCCACTGTGAGATTGACCTATAGGAGCTCATCCACTGTGGGATTGACCACCGTGAGCTCATTCAGTGTGGGAATGACTACATGGGCTCATGCAGTGTGGGATTGACCTCCGTGAGCTCATAAACTGTTGAATTGACCTACATGGGTTCATCCACTTTGGGATTGACCTCTGTCGGTTACTCCACTGAGATTAACCTCCACCTACTAATATTCAGATTGATTAACCGAATTCAGGATGATACTCCCACACCAGAGCCTCGAGTAAATCTGTTATCTAGGCTTCCCCACACAGCAGTATGTCTATTCCTGCCAGGCATACTGGTCTGTGTATAGATTTAGTTAACACGCCAGAAGGGCAATAAACAGTGTTTTGTTTGTTTGTTCTCAGACGATTGCGTACCCAAATTGTGATTTCGTGCAAACGATTCGAATTTGAGATGGAAACGATCTTTTAAAACGACAAAATGAGATCGTCTGGGTCACAAACATGACATCGATATTTAAGATACCAATATCCACGCCGGGCATTAGCCGTGATAGTCTAGTGGTTAGGACTTCTGGTTGTGGCCGAGACAACCCAGGTTCGAATCCTGGTCACGGCAAAGGCTTATTTTAGTTTAATGTAAATGATTCTAAATAAAATATAATAAAGGCCATTTTGATATATTTTCCATTATTCAACCAGAAAAGCAACTCAGAAAAGTGATGACGATTCTGAATCTGTATGTATAGTTGGGTATTGCATAAATATATATTGATATGACGATGGAAAAATATTCAGAATGAATTTCCGTCCTATTTCACAATTATGTTTCATTTACTAAAACTGATAGTTTTGGAGAATAAAAAGAAATCAAAGAAATAGCGGTACGAGCTACAAAGTTCCATGGTTCCTTCTTCTTGAAGAAAAATACATGTTCCATGCACTTTTCATTCAAAAAAGTATAGGCATCTTTGTGCAATAAAGTCGTTTTTATGTACATTCATGGCTTGACGGGTCCATGGTACATTCAATAGCGCTCGCTGTCGTTTTTAGAAACAGAAGCGTACAACAATGCATATATCATTCCTTTCGAAAAATTAAGACGTTACACAAAAAAAATAGAAAAGAAATTTTGTAGGGTAGAAAAACAACAGTAAAATGTATTGTATGAATTTGGATAATAAACATGTTGTAACCATCTTGCTGATCTGTTGAAATTCGAACTCAATATATTAACCTATATATGGTTTCATTGGGAAAAATATTTTAAGTCAGGATCTCAAAAAGTGAAAAATAAAGTCTTTCGAAAGGAATTATATACCGCTACTTTAGCGATAACCCATAAACGCTTCTGTAGGCCTTCTCAGCATTATGGTGGTCTTTCATACGTTATTTCACACTTTATCGGACCTCATTTTAATTTGAAAACAGCATTGATTGAACTTCACAATAACTCATATCAATTAAACATGTAAACTGGCATTATCTATTTTCAGCGTGATATCCAATCAGTCCTAGAGTATTTGCATATGCATGCTGTTTACCTTACGACAATCTGAATCTCTGGTTGGCGAGAATCAGACTTTACTTGGTCAATACAGACAAGTTCGACCAGATGGAATATGCAACCGTATAAGGTGACATATCGTTGGTATTCATTTAGCATAAACAAAATGAGCTAATACAAATCTGTTGTCATATGACAACATGCCATGATCGCGTAAAACAAGTGATCTGATTTGTCAATATAAACAGGATGTTGATTTGCTGATTGGCTAAAATTTACAATTGCATATTCCATGAGCACTTTTCATTTCCATGTATATCAGAGGTATCTAGGACAGAGATAACCTTGGTTTCTACAAATCAAACCAATTAAAATTAAATCTTATCAGCTCCCCCATTTTGATATGTCGCTTGAAGGATCTAACCGGCTTGCAGTAAAGGGTGCAGTCCAGAGATTCTTCCATTCGGCAAGGAATAGACCATGGGTCCATCAATTGTCGTAAAATCTTTAACCCAAATCACTCATATGTATATATTTTCTGAAAGGGCATTATTAAACTATTATTTTAAGACACAGCACGGAAATGTTATAGAAGAATGAATCTCGAATATTCTCCTCCATGCTTGCTTCATTTTTCCTAGATAACCCCTTAAAATGTCGAAAAATGGTCAAATTCGGCTCAATTTCCAGAAAAATCTGTAAGAGCGATTTCAATTATATTTCTTTCTCACGTTCCCTGGTCCGGTATCAACTTAAAAAGACCAAAAAAAGTGGGGGTCAACCTGCCCGTTTTTTGTCAGATTTTCTCTCCGTAAATGAGTCCTGAGTTTTAGGCACCTTCAAGGAGCATAACTCAGGCGGGACAAAATTTACTCTATGACCCCGATCTCCGTGTAGACGAAGCCAGCCAACGACCTGTACGTGCTCGTTTGCAGCGTTGATTATGATGAATAGGATGGCATTATAGATATAAGCTATTAAGAAGACAAGAAGACTTATGATGTAGCAGAATACTGGCAATCTATCGTATTATGAAATTAGACAGGGGCCATTGCTACGAAACTGTGGAGGACCACCAAAGGCAACTGTCAACCAATACCGAGAACTCTTCACAGTGCCTTGAAGGGGAAATAATATTGGGGACTCTTTGGTTGACTCTGCCGAATTGGACGCCACGCTGGCGGGGTATCTTCTGATGTTGCCGCGCTCTAGCCAGGTTGGCACCATAATGCGGGGTAGATATATGAATTGGTACTTGGCATAAACGTTGGATTAAATAGAGACGATGACCCTATCCCCCTCCCCGACATCAAGTAAAGTAGTTCGAATGCGGCCGCGATGTCATGAGACTATTAAATATTCATGACCCAAATTCAATTGAATTCGGTAAGATCCTACATAGCGACATTTACGATTGGGGAGCATTGATAGGATATTAATTTATTAAGATTGCTTACAGATGACAATGGCGCGAGGGAAACATGATTGGGGTCCTTTCTCTAGTGAAATGTCGTGAAAAGCGTCCCACTGTGGCTCTTCTACTGTGAGATTGACCTATAGGAGCTCATACACTGTGGGATTGACCACCGTGACGTCATTCAATGTGGGAATGACTACATGGGCTCATGCAGTGTGGGATTGACCTCCGTGAGCTCATAAACTGTTGAATTGACCTACATGGGTTCATCCACTTTGGGATTGACCTCTGTCGGTTACTCCACTGAGATTAACCTCCACCTACTAATATTCAGATTGATTAACCGAATTCAGGATGATACTCCCACACCAGAGCCTCGAGTAAATCTGTTATCTAGGCTTCCCCACACAGCAGTATGCCTATTCCTGCCAGGCATACTGGTCTGTGTATAGATTTAGTTAATACGCCAGAAGAGCAATAAACAGTGTTTTGTTTGTTTGTTCTCAGACGATTGGGTACCCAAATTGTGATTTCGAGCAAACGATTCGAATTTGAGATGGAAACGATCTTTTAAACGAAAAATTAAGACATTACAAAAAAACAATAGAAAAGAAATATTGTAGGGTAGAAAAACAACAGTAAAATGTATTGTATGAATTTGGATAATAAACATGTTGTAACCATCTTGCTGATCTGTTGAAATTCGAACTCAATATATTAACCTAAAAATGATTTCATTGGGAAAAATATTTTCAGTCAGGATCTCAAAAAAGTGAAAAATAAAGTCTTTCGAAAGGAATTATATACCGCTACTTTAGCGATAACCCATAAACGCTTCTGTAGGCCTTCTCAGCATTATGGTGGTCTTTCATACGTTATTTCACACTTTATCGGACCTCATTTTAATTTGAAAACAGCATTGATTGAACTTCACAATAACTCATATCAATTAAACATGTAAACTGGCATTATCTATTTTCAGCGTGATATCCAATCAGTCCTAGAGTATTTGCATATGCATGCTGTTTACCTTACGACAATCTGAATCTCTGGTTGGCGAGAATCAGACTTTACTTGGTCAATACAGACAAGTTCGACCAGATGGAATATGCAACCGTATAAGGTGACATATCGTTGGTATTCATTTAGCATAAACAAAATGAGCTAATACAAATCTGTTGTCATATGACAACATGCCATGATCGCGTAAAACAAGTGATCTGATTTGTCAATATAAACAGGATGTTGATTTGCTGATTGGCTAAAATTTACAATTGCATATTCCATGAGCACTTTTCATTTCCATGTATATCAGAGGTATCTAGGACAGAGATAACCTTGGTTTCTACAAATCAAACCAATTAAAATTAAATCTTATCAGCTCCCCCATTTTGATATGTCGCTTGTAGGATCTAACCGGCTTGCAGTAAAGGGTGCAGTCCAGAGATTCTTCCATTCGGCAAGGAATAGACCATGGGTCCGTTTTTCGGCCATCAATTGTCGTAAAATCTTTAACCCAAATCACTCATATGTATATATTTTCTGAAAGGGCATTATTAAACTATTATTTTAAGACACAGCACTGAAATGTTATAGAAGAATGAATCTCGAATATTCTCCTCCATGCTTGCTTCATTTTTCCTAGATAACCCCTTAAAATGTCGAAAAATGGTCAAATTCGGCTCAATTTCCAGAAAAATCTGTAAGAGCGATTTCAATTATATTTCTTTCTCACGTTTCCTGGTCCGGTATCAGCTTAAAAAGACCAAAAAAAGTGGGGCTCAACCTGCCCGTTTTTTGTCAGATTTTCTCTCCGTAAATGAGTCCGGAGTTTTAGGCACCTTCAAGGAGCATAACTCAGGCGGGACAAAATTTACTCTATGACCCTGATCTCCGTGTAGACGAAGCCAGCCAACGACCTGTACGTGCTCGTTTGCAGCGTTGATTATGCTGAATAGGATGGCATTATAGATATAAGCTATTAAGAAGACAAGAAGACTTATGATGTAGCAGAACACGGGCAATCTATCGTATTATGAAATTAGACAGGGGCCATTGCTACGAAACTGTGGAGAGCCACTAAAGGCAACTGTCAACCAATACCGAGAACTCTTCACAGTGCCTTGAAGGGGAATAATATTGGGGACTTTTTGGTTGACTCAGCCGAATTGGACGCCACGCTGGCGGGGTATCTTCTGATGTTGCCGCGCTCTAGCCAGGTTGGCACCATAATGCGGAGTAGATATATGAATTGGTACTTGGCATAAACGTTGGACTAAATAGAGACGATGACCCTATCCCCCTCCCCGACATCAAGTAAAGTAGTTCGAATGCGGCCGCGATGTCATGAGACTATTAAATATTCATGACCCAAATTCAATTGAATTCGGTAAGATCCTACATAGCGACATTTACGATTGGGGAGCATTGATAGGATATTAATTTATTAAGATTGCTTACAGATGACAATGGCGCGAGGGAAACATGATTGGGGTCCTTTCTCTTGTGAAATGTCGTGAAAAGCGTCCCACTGTGGCTCTTCTACTGTGAGATTGACCTATAGGAGCTCATCCACTGTGGAATTGACCACCGTGAGCTCATTCAATGTGGGAATGACTACATGGGCTCATGCAGTGTGGGATTGACGTCCGTGAGCTCATAAACTGTTGAATTGACCTACGTGGGTTCATCCACTTTGGGATTGACCTCTGTCGGTTACTCCACTGAGATTAACCTCCACCTACTAATATTCAGATTGATTAATCGAATTCAGGATGATACTCCCACACCAGAGCCTCGAGTAAATCTGTTATCTAGGCTTCCCCACACAGCAGTATGCCTATTCCTGCCAGGCATACTGGTCTGTGTATAGATTTAGTTAACACGCCAGAAGAGCAATAA
>JAVTVY010040334.1:0-19170 GCA_036873755.1 Hanleya hanleyi
AGACATTACGATATGATGCGACACCAGAAAAATATACATGGGACTGAAGACGCCGAGGAGCCCGTTGAGGCAGCTACTGATACAGAGATTGATGAGAGTGCATCGACTGATACCGAATCCAAGATGGCTGACAGTCTATCTACTGATATGGAGAGCTTTACCTCAGAGAATCAGCCTTCATCCCAGGAAAGTGAGGCAGAACCTACCTTCTGGGATCGTATTGTGACAGCAGCTATCAATACTCACGCTGAAGCGATCGAGGACGCCGGAGAGGATCATTTACAACAGACGTACACCCAAATGCGCCCCCGCATCAGGAAAACAGCTATGGCGATCTATGAACAGTATACCTTACTACCGCTTGAAATGAAAGGGGACCCCACGCACAGGTCCATCATGAAGACCAAGCGTCACTTGGAAGAGGATATGGGTTTACCACCCACCGAGGCCCTGGAAAATGCAATCAGAATGCGCAAACAGCTGTTTCAGGACATGCTGCCAGAAGAATATACAGGCCTGGCCGACGATGATTAGAATAAACGGTTCAGAATGAACATGACCGAAGAAGGAACTCTCTGAAATGGCGACTTCTGATTGGACAAGAATACATCTAACGGACAGGAACGAATAGGACAGATGCAAATGGCGGTCTCTGATTGGACAAGAGTCTTTCTTGAATTGTAAACATACCCAACGCGGCTCCCCAGCGTGGGTATGTTATGATGGAGGGGAAAATAAACTATATGAAAAAAAACTTGTTGTTGTTGTTGTTCCCTCATGTGTCATCCTTGTTGTTGTTGTTTTCTCTCTCTCTCCGGTCTATATCATGGCGTCAAAACGTCTAGCAGGACCCATACAAGGACCAGTTTTCGACACTAGGTGACCACATCCCGACAGAATGGCCAGTTTTCGACACCGGATGTGCCGCCATCTTGAACATACGTGCCGCCATCTTGGATATGGCCCATAATGCACCGGGTCAAAATACTCGCTTCTGATTGGCTGAGAGCTCTGCGCAGAATGATATTCCTACCGCACCATCTCGATCCCAAATACCTTCATGTACTGCCCGAAAATGGCCACTTTCGCTACTACTCGTACCGATGACGTCACCGATGACGTCACAGATGACGCAAACATCCCTCAAATCGGAATGTACACCCCGAGAACTACAAGATGACACCTTCGAGGACGCATTCGAACCGTGAATAGCCCATCTCGATCCCAAATACCTTCATGTACTGCCCGAAAATGCCCACTTTCGCTACTACTCGTACTGATGACGTCACCAATGACGTCACAGATGACGCGGACAGCCCTGAAATCGAGGTCTGCACGCCGAGAACTACAAGATGCCACCTTCCAGGACGCATTCGAACCGTGAATAGCCCATCTCGACCCCAAATACCTTCCTTCACTGCCCCAAAATGTCCACTTTCGCTACTACTCCTACTGATGACGTCAACAATGACGTCACAGATGCTTCGGACATGCCTCAACTCGGAATGTACACCTCGAGAGCTTCACTTTGACACCTCACACGACCCATTCGAACCGTGATTAGCTCATCTCTAACCCAAACACACCCCTACATAGCACCCAAAATGCCTGTTTTCTATACTACGGCCAGACTGCGCATGCGCAGACTATTGAACACGGACGAACCATTAGTGTAGTCAAGTGCTCCTCCACGAGAGCTTGAAAATAAGACCTCACTCGACCCCATTGGACCATTAGGGACTCACCTAGACTCCAACATGTCCACCCCGTATGGCCCTATACACCCATAGCCATGCAGTATAGGCCTATGGGCCTACCCAGGCCTCGGTGACTTTTTCAAAAATTTCACCGATTCGCTCCGCAACACTTCCTATCGTGTTCTAAATGACGAGACGAGTAAAACGAGACCCCACAACCCTACCGCAAATGTATAGAAGTACGTTTCCCAGGGGGATAAACATTGAACCTATACCCCAGTATGGGAATATATATTTATATATATATATGTCTATATGGGGCTATATGGTACTTTTTCAAAAATTTCACCGATTCGCACGGGGACACTTCCTATCATGTTCTAAATGACGAGACGAGTAAAACGAGACCCCACAACCCTACCGCAAATGTATAGAAGTACGTTTCCCAGGGGGACAAACATTGATCCTATACCCTCAGTATGGGACTATATGAGGCTATATCGTACTTTTTCAAAAATTTCACCGATTCGCACGGGGACACTTCCTATCATGTTCTAAATGACGAGACGAGTAAAACGAGACCCCACAACCCTACCGCAAATGTATAGAAGTACGTTTCCCAGGATGGTGCTATACCTCCCATACCCCATATAGGCATTTTCCCGTAATTTAGGATAAAGTCCGTATTCCGTATTTTTTCAGGAAAATTTTTACATACACCCACCCTGGAACTAGGGGGAGATAACTCTATTGATAGACAAGCCCCGTTAAGCCCGGCGACCTATATACCCCTCATACCCCATATAGGCATTTTCCCAGGTTTTTCGATAAAGTCCGTGTTCCGTATTTTTTTTTTTTTCAGGAAAAATTTTACATGCACCCACCCAGCCAGCAAATACCCCTTCACCTAGGCTTCACTTTGATACCTCACTCGACCCCATTCGACCATTAGGGGCTCCCCTAGCTCCAAAACGGCTATTTCCATACCCTTCGGCCACCGCGCATGCGCACAATGCCGCTATTTCAACCCCACCCCCAGCCCATTAGATGCCCCCTCACCTAAGCTTCACTTTGATACCTCACTCGACCCCATCGGTCCACTAGGGGCTCCCCTACATCTCAAAACGGCTATTTCCATACCCTTCGGCCACCGCGCATGCGCAGAAGGCCGCTATTTCAACCCCACACCCAGCCCATTAGATGCCCCCTCACCTAAGCTTCACTTTGATACCTCACTCGACCCAATCGGACCATTTCATCTAGGGACTACTTTTTCTCCGCGGAAGCTTTTTCCCGAGACCGAATCACCGCCAAAACCGCATCACCGCGGATGAATACATGCCCAGGGGCCCTTTGCCGGAACTATAGTGACCCAGAGTTACCTCCCCCTAGATTGGAACTCTTCTGTGGTGGAGGTGGGAAAGGGCTCGTCGCCATGACAACGTGACGTCATCGATGACGTCATCTCATTTGCATAAATAAGAACCAATTTGCACTTTTACTACTACTAACCCAAATATGTTCTATGAATAGGCGCAATTTCCACGTGATGATAAGCCGAACTAATGTCGAACGTAAAAAGATAGTCCCCAGTGTTAAACATTTCTTTTGCTGTCGATATATCTTCCATTCTGAGTTTCTCCTTGTAAACAAAGAGATTCACGTGTCTACAGTCTAGAACTAATCTGAACTTTCCTTCTTTTTCAGCTACTGTGAGAGGATTTACGACAGTTGGGGGATCTGTTACTTCCGAAATACATCCTTTGGACAATAATTCCTGGATTTCGTCGGACACGAAGTCGGCATGATCTAATGCTGATCTATTATTCTTTAACATAGTTGGTGTGGGAATTTCTTTAAATGGAATCTTGTATCCGTTTTGTATAGTGTCTAACATGTATTCATTCGCGCCAATTTCTACCCATTTGTCTATTTTTCCCCTCAACTTGCCACGTGGCGATTGACCATGCCTTGGAGCCATGCATGGCTCGAAGATCTTGACATTTGATTGGCTAATATCTCTGTCAGCTAAGATATGCGAACCCAATTGACCTGCGTTTGCACTCTCTTCATACATTGTATCGAAACTGACTTCTTCGGTTTGTGAATTATTTTCTGATTGTAACAATATTGTATCCATGAATAAATGCGTGTACCCCACCTGCGGGATAGAGTTTCGCGTTATATTTGACGCATGCTCTACAAATGTATTACTGCTTTGGCTAGAGCTACTCTCGTTGTTAAAATCATGCTCAAACACATGCAAAAAATGAAAATCACTTATCTGATCATGAGGTCCCAAAGCCGCCCCCATGGCCGCCCTCTGCTTGAATAACTCTGGGCATCCAGAGCGGTACTGGCCCGCCTTCCCACACGCGAAACAATTGCCATGGTTACCGGTAATCCTCCCTCTCCCGGAAGCCAGATTTTGTCCTCCAAACCCAGTCGAGATGGCCCCCATGCCCGGTACCGGCATGATCGGGGCTGTTGGGAAACCCCTACCACCAAAGCCTCCACGGCCTCGCCCTCTGGCAGTGAATGCACCTCGTCCCCGCTGTCGTTTCATCTTTGCTGCTGCGCGATTTTCACTTTTACGAATACGATCTTCATCGTCGCTATCCGACGCTAAATCGTCTTAAATATATTCATCCACTACTCTCCAACCGCTTTCGCTTTTATCCGCTAATAAAATATGTTTCTGTCTAGTTTTAAGTTCTTTAGTACCGTTGTCCAGTTTCTCCGTGGCTTGATCAGGCTGGCCCTCTTCAATAGCTTCCTTTGCCTCTTCAATGTGTTGAAGTATGCCCGTATTAAATTTATACTGTCGCTCGTTCCCTTTCTTCTTGATTGTATAAGCTTGATCCACCGAAGACTTCAGACGTTTCATTTCGGACACTTGTTCCGAAGCCGACCTCTTCTGTGTCTGTATGATATCCTGCTTCACCGGTCCTATTTTCGTCTCCAACATGGTGTCGATTTGACCGAGAAATTTGCTCGTTGTCAGCTGTACCGCTTTTGACACCTCCGCACTTATCATGTCTGACAACCGAATTGTCTGTACCTCCCCTTGACCTTGTCCGGGTACATGGCCGTGTCCACTAGAATTTTCGGCCATTTCGCGGAGTCACGCTGAAAGAACGGTGGAGAAATAAAATTGTCCTGCTGCTCTGGCGAACGAAAGACCCTAGAATGACCGCTCCTCAAACCCACGCCACCTCGTGGCGAGAGAGACCGCCCCTTGACACGCCCCTTAGAGAGAGCGCCCTCTGGCGCCAATTTCCAATACGCACGAACATCAATTTGTGGCCTCCACGCTGTGCCGGCACAAATTACATTTTGCACGCTATGATGAATGGGTCACATCAGGAATTATGATGTACCGAATACTGTACTGGAATGAACATATGCATTGTTAACCTGAGGAGCAAGCTTGTCTGTTGTATGTGTTCCTGTCTGAAGCCTATGGTTAGTTTTGGTTTACGCCTGAGTTGGACTTCCATCAAAGATAAGAGAAGAAAAACAGACGCAAGCTAAATTTCATAAATGTTTCGTGTATTCCTGTTTATTTCACAGGCGATCTGATGAAACATGTAATGGGAGATAGACTATTTTGAAACACTTCCAAGTTTGAGACCTGTTCAGACACGTTTCGGTTGCAACATGTCCCAAAAGTTGGGACAAAGTCATGTTTCATATTTGAACATGTAGTCGGCCATAACATGTTTCAGATTGAGAGATGTACATACAACACATGGAGCCGATTACAAAATGAAATATGTACGTACTCACATGTCCCAAAAGTTGGGACAAAATCATGTTTCATTTTGAGACGTTAAGCATGTCACCAATTCTTACAGTGTATACATGTACATACTATTCAATGAAAATGGTAATATCTGAAGACAAAGACTGATGTGTCGATCGACAGCTTTTAAGCGACTGAAGTTTCCTATGTGTTGACCACAGGCCCTAATAAAATTTTATAGAGATAATGTGATAATGTGCGGTGTACTTTTCATGTTGCTATCCCATGATGCACCATACTGATGGCTAATAAATAGAGCCGATTTGTTTTTATGTCTGCACTTATCCTAAACCATGCCGCCTGGGCGTTCCAGATCACCGTTCGCTGGGAATCCAGTCCCCATGAGGAGGACGTCAACTTTACCACAGATCCTGATGAACCGCCCACGGAGGTTTTACCGATACAGGAGGCTGTGAGTGCGATGTGTCGACGACATTGGCCTACAATCCGGCTGAAGATTACGACGATATTTCTGTGACATTACACCATATCACCCCTTTAAAACACCACCCCTGGTTAAGACGCCCCACCGCTCGAGAGCTGTGACGCATAGCAAGTCACCGCAACGATCACGACGCCGGGAACATGCCCCGAAGCTCTAGGAACACTATTAAATCAGCAGCGGAAGTGCGAAAGCTCGGTCGTCATGTTTTACCTCACACTACCCAGTAATAGCTCGGCTGCGGTGTTTTCCAGCAACACCCGATGTTACTATGTCACGTAGCAGCCGCATCCCTTACATCTCCCCAGATGTTGGGAGTGTGGCCTAGCGGATGTCCAGTACGCTTACACGGGTATAACGTGTAACATGATACGGTGTTGTCAGAAGTCGTGTACGCGGACAACACTCTGTGAAGGCTTCACTCTTCCTGAAGACACCAAACGCTCATACACCCAAAATATTCATCCAGGCGTTGCATAACCTCCTCAAGAGCTCGAACCTGGGAAGAATCATTATCTTCCCGTTTTCGAATCTCATATACATGGAGTACCACGACTGGAACTACAAGTTCCTGATCATCCTCCGGACCAATGTGACCGTACGTTTCAGCAAGACGTTGAAGAACCTTTGGGCACTGGAGACGGATAACTATGTCGGACCCGGTCGACTCGAGGGAAAGACCAAGCTGGATCTTAAGTCTTGCTTGTATGGACTCTATGTCCATTCAAATGTGGCGGATGGTCACATTGTCGGCGATATCGATGCGCCCCTCATCGAAGGTGAGTACGGAGATCAGGTCACACAGGACATCAACCAGATACTCTATCAGGTACTACCATCACCACCTGTATAAGGGATGACATTGGACAACCTCTGGCATTCGAAATAGGTAAAGTGGTGGTCACACTTCATTTTCGACAAGCACGCTCATCCAACTTTGTTTAGTGAAGGTGCCTTACGAGTGCGATGCACACATCAATACGGACTATTACACCCAACAATCCGGAGGGTATACGCATTCAACGAGGTCATGAGCTGGGAACGTGCTCGGGAGGATCGTCAAAACGTTCCTGCCGCTGGTGACATGCGGGGTGAATGCGGTCGGAAAACAAGCTGTCGAAATGAGGTGGTAGCTCTGGGAGATGCGTTCAACTGAAACGCCGAGCCAAAGAAGCATGAGGCGTCTTGTGGTCTTGCACAACGAATCGAAGGGAATGAAAAAGTGCGCCACAGAGACTGCGCTACATTCGTTGACCAACCCATCGAGGGCGCACATCGAAGACCAGAGACATCTTTGCGTAAAAATGTCCTTAATCCACCCAGAATCCTGCCCCTCCACCAACAGTGGATTCGATTTGTGGACCGTCACAGACCAGTGCCGAACAGGGATTGTGGGTGGAGCATCTTTCGCTCTCCAGCATCAATGGGCCCATCGAGTTCACCAACAGCAATGCGGATACGGCATCTGTGGATTTAGCCCATTAGCCAAGATGGTTAATGGAGATGACTCTAGAATCGTCGACCGTGCAGCGGTGGGCCCGACAATTACAAGCCCTATGTGCAGAATACCAGATTCAACGGAGCCTACCTAGAGAACTTCAGTTTCAATTTTGTGGCCCTAAATTTGTCCCATGGGTCTCTAGCCCCATTAGTTTTCAGTACAGGTTTCCACTTCCGTTTGCGCATGCGTAGCCCTTTGGTCGCATTTAGGGCAGATAACCCTTGCTGGGTCTAAACGCCAGGTTCTGAAAGGAAACGTAGACGCCTATTGACCTACTTACCTTTTCAAATTTGCATACGATCCTTGTGACGTCACATAAGGGGCACGCATACGCCTCTTGAACCGTTTAAAAGAGGATTTAAGCTCATATTGAGCTTTGACCTCTGTGACATCACTAACCCCACCTCGAGTGTAGGGGGAAGGAAGGTAAGACTGGCGACATGGTTGAGTAACTGACACGATGGATGACGCACGCTCTCGCTGACCCTCGTATTTATGACCAGGTTCCGAAAGGGCATGTAGACGGAAGGGCTCTTGATCCGTGTCCGGATCCTTTGTCATGTTATCGGAAGTGACCTTTGACCCCTGCGCACCAATTTTATCCGGTATTGTGCGCACTCGCAGGGGTCAAAGGCTACGTGCGGTCACGTGACAAATGACCCGGATGTTGCACTCAGAGGTCAAAGGTCAATGTGATTAAAGATCCGCTTTATATACTACTGATTATTTTATTCTTGATATTATCTCCGCAAACAGTACATAATAAATTAGACATTATAATTGAGTGATGTGATATGAAATTACTTTGGGTACTTTTATCCATATCAAAAATGAATTAAGAAACAACGAAAATGCAACTTTTCAGTGACACCCTTTTGGACTTACCAATGGTTCTCTCTTTGGGGGCTATGTGCATAGGTGCAAAGTTACCTCAGTATGATATGCTATACCGTCCCGAAGTGTCAGCTGTTAATTTGTTGTCGTTTCGGTGATAGTATGTAGTAAGTTCGGTTGGGGCCTGCCACGGTTAAGAGTTTTATTGGAACAATATGAAAGGGACCACCTTGCCCTCATACATATATGTAGTGGAACTGCACGAAGAAAGCTTACACACACTAGGATTTTTACCGATTAGCTCAAAATCCAAGCACTGATAAACATTCAGTTTATTTTACACCATCTTCAGGAATGATGAGAAGATGCATAGTGAAGGTTCATATCTGTGGAATATTACGAATACCCGGTCATTATTCCAAGATAAGAACATAGTATTATTATATAATAGAACAAATATTATTATATCATAGAATAAATATGATAACAAATATTATTATATCATAGAACAAATATGATAATTAGTTATGAAATTTGAAACTTTGGTGAAAGTTATAAACAAAATATGCTAATAACTGAGTGGCGAGTAATAAGTCGATTTGCGCCCAGACTCTCTGAGGACTCTTATAGCGCCTAACAATTGTCATACAAACCTGATGATATCTGATATATTGCGACGCCTGGGGCAAAACAGGAAAATCCTATTTGCTTTAAGATACCAGGATAAACTGGGCTAACGTATACGCCCTGGGTTAAATTATTCGAACTCATCATTGATTGATGGGTGCTAGTTATGAGTCACTGTATGGTGAGCGAAATATGCTAAAACTAGCGTTTAGTCATTTCACAAACAGAAATATTTTCATGTAATTATTGTGGGTTAAATGCATTTTAGTCTATTCGCGGAATGTTCTAAACTGATGGAACTGGTAGCCCGTGACTGTGAGATAATCTTGCTGTGTTGGATGCATTTTCATATGAAAGTATAACAAGAAAACCAAAACAAATTAAGTGGTTATAGTTCAATAATTACGTCCTGCCAAAAGAACCCTGTACATTCAAGTTACGTTTTCGCTCAGAAATGAACAGCGATTCCTTCATTTTAAGTCTGTACTCTGTGTTGCTGGAATCTACAATAGTGCGTATGCTCTTTGATGGATTGTGACCAAAAGGTAAACAATGTTGTCCAAATGCTGAATTTTTATATGGGTTTGAACATATGTTACGTTCGTCCATTCTCTGAGAAACATGTCTAATTGTCTCACCTATGTATTTTACATGGCAAACGCCACACTCTATTTGGTAAATGACTTTGCTGCGTAGGTCATTATCTTCCAAGTCTTTATATTTAAAATAAGACCTTACGGTATAAGATATATCAGAGCAAACAATGATATTAAGACATGGAATTAATTTGGTAATGGATCTGAATTCTTTTCTAAGTCGTTCAGTAGCAAACGTTCACTTGCACGGATAACAATTGAACAGATTAGGAACACATAACAAAGAGATATAGAAGAGAAGTGTGAGAGCCTTGAATTTCCTTCGATACAGAATGGGAATTCCAAATATGGTCTGATGACTTGATAATGAATAATCAGTGGTATGATCATGACCGCATCGGGGGCCAGTGGGAGAGCGTAAAAATGACGACATCCCGAGGAATAGAAAAAGGCTCTAGGGCATTTGACCACTATAAAGATAAACAGTGGGCTAAAATCAAGGACTCTTCGGCCGGGCACACTGTGGGAAAACTTTCTCTGCGTGGGACACTTTGCGGCACACACATGATGGAAAAGGCGAAGGTTGGCATCGGTTAACAGGTCTCTAGGTTCCACAGACCATTGCTAGAAGTTTTGAGAAACCGCCATAGGACAAATATGACATCAGGTAAATATGCTAGACTTTTACATGCGGTACAATCGTATAATTATACTTAATTAGGGATATGGCCCTGTTTTAGAAGGGTGACTTGCTGTAGGTGGTTTTTGGATATATATATGGAAATTGTAAAGATGTAAACATTATCATTTATTGGTGATAGACTTAGTAAAGAAAGAGAGCATCAACAAACCCTACAATATGACTTGTTTATTTATTTAATCTGGAAGAAAAGTATACCCACGGTGGGGCGAATATCGTTTAAGCCATATCCTCTCTGTCCAAAGCGCTCGATTCCCGAGTACCCTCTCATTTGCCAAGCGAGTGGTCTGTGAAGTGTGTAATGTCGATTCTTTGATACATGGGGTAAGAAAGCTAAAATACAATAGTATTCAATACCGTTATTGTTTAAATAGAAATTAACCAGTCTTTGGAGTTGTAACATGATATTATTATCGTATATACATTCATAAATTTTCAAAAAAGCATCCAATCATGAATTCGGGCAAATCGCCAGGAATGTTAGCAAGCAATTATGAAGAAGAACACGTACCGCTCTTAACTATAAACTCCATGAAAATTATTGACATAACATACGGGACGACAGAGCTGTACAAGAGTTCAGTAGTGTTACGTCTGTAGAGCTGTACAAGAGTTCAGTAGTTGTACATCTATACAGCTGTACAAGAGTTCTGTAGTTCAGTAGTGATACGTCTAGAGCTGTACAAGGGTTCAGTAGTGGTACGTCTACAAAGCTGTTCAAGGGTTCAGTAGTGGTACGTTTGTAGAGCTGTACAAGAGTTCAGTAGTGATACGTCCACAGAGCTGTACAAGGGTTCAGTTGTGGTACGTCTACAGAGCTAAACATGTACTTCACCTACATTTACAGGCAATCTTGTCAAATTATATGCTAACCTATTCCTTTCGTTCAAAGTTCAAACATTTCTTTACAATGGAATGCAGAAAAATGACCCTTTTAATTGAAGCTTTCCGAACGTTCTGACTGGAAGCAAGCAAAAGGAAAAACTTGATACCAAAACTGCAGTGATGCAATAATTGTATGACTGCGAGCATTATATTTGTCATGGGGCCGTTGACTACAAACACTCGACTCGAATACTGAACAAGGAACGACAGACGTATCACGTAACTTGGAAAACTTAAAATTAACTTGGTGAGTGAGATCAAGAGTAAACCTTTGAAGACTCTGATTTGTGGTCGCATGAATTCTCCCATGTTGCCGTTCAAAGCCTCTCGATGACCAACCCGTTCGAAGTTGCGTACTCTAGTAAAAATAACGAATATTATTCTGGTTACGAACACAAAAATTGCAATAGATGGAAGAAAGTGAGAAAGGATGGAGTGACTAATAACAATGAAAGGCCAGAGCCAGAAGTGTTCGATAGCGGGGGAGCAAGTCGTGTCCAGGGACGTTAGCAAGGCAGAGCAGTATATACCGGTGGCCCCTATAGTCAGGCCTACAACCACCATTCTTGCGCGCCTCTCTGTACATAGGTCAGTGAAATGTGTCGGATGACATATCGTTATATAAACATCCAGGGTCATACAAACTATGCTCCATATGGACATGAAACTGCCGGTGTATGAGAGGCACATCATCAGGTGACACCATCCAGTTCGATACGTCAGACGATTTTCTCATCTCTTCGCCTGAGTGTATGCATATACACTGTATGTTTCCCACGAAGCCCAAAGCCAATAAGACAGGTATGACATACACATGAAGGTGCTGTATTATTACAAGGTAGTACATTGTCTGTATCTGGGGTTTTTGTCCTCCATCACTTATATTCAGCTCACTGGAATTGAAAAACTCTACAGTATCCATTTTCAACGTTGGCACCATTGTGTCGATTTCGCACACCTGTGAAATTGAAACCAGAGATATTGTAAACACTTCAACGGATTCGTTTTATACAATATTGCGTGTATACACATAAACGCATGGAATTCATTCATATAGCACAAGAACGACATTACAACCAATTCTGTGAGCCCATTCTATCTGTAACAGGCGACAATAGATAGAAATCTGTCATCTGTTGTAGTTATTGCGTGGAAAAATCAAGTTTTGCTTTCATCCTGGGGATAAATCATGCCATTAGAATATGGCATAGGTGGACACAGTCTGATGGACTTCTTCGAATGGTAGTTCAGTTTGTTCAAAATCCCCTCCAGCTTAGGGCAGCATGGTTTACCATACCATGTTTGTCTGGCACAGGAGGTAGATATTAAAGTGCCAAACAAATTAGGCTCTCTGACGATCCATTGTGATCACCAGTGTCTGTAGAGCCTAATTTTCAAAATTTGAAATTCAATTTTTTTTGTATTTTTTGTTAGGCTTTCGTTAGAGTTTACTATGGTATGTTTATTTGAGTCATCGTCGCCGATAAGTTTAGATGCGACGATAAACTTCAAACAACCAACCAACCAACCAATCAAAATAGGATAAGTCCAAGATGGCGTCCAGAACACAGCTCTGTTTGGAAATTGGCAATGCTGTCGGCTGAAGTAGGAGACTATCACAATGTTGTTTTTTTGTTGAGGTCGCATATCTCAATCCTAATTTGGTCATAGGTCGGTTCACTTCGGAGGACGTTTTCATTAAAAAAAACGTGTCATCAATTGTAACGATGTTCTAATAGACATCGAAAAAAGTAGATATGAAACTTTCTCAATTGATAGTTTAGTCTATATTTTGAAAAGCATGATCTATATCGCGGTCATTTCCAACCAATTTACCAAATTCAAGATGGTGACCAAGAGTGGTTCTTGAAAATTTTGTGTTTTGAAAGCGACTGAAAAAGGATGCAATTTAACTAAAATATTCAAGAGTTTTGAGAATAGAAATTCCCGAAAAAATATGAAAGTGATAACTTCAGTTGACAGGAAAATCTTTGAAGGAAAAATCGAAATAATGGAATTTCTAAAGACCTCTATTGACTGTTTTAAATGATGCCTCTGTTACAGGGATGATCCAGAGAAGCACACAAATGCACACTACTCATGGTGAACTGTAACTTAGACGAACAATTCCAAAAAATGCTAAAATCTCGGTTGAACCGTTATGGTCGCCATGTCTCCGTTTATATATGATGAATCCACGAAAGACTCTACAACTGGACCCAACGTTACATGTAGATGGAAAACGTAAACCACTGTTTCTGATGACCTCGGTTATATTGTTCGAATAACCAATCGTGACCATTACTCTTTCTGGTCAGATAGGAAATGCCAGCTTCCAGATATGTATCGATATTACTGGTTATCAACCACCTCGCTGGGGGTCTAATAACACCCAGCCACCAGTCAGATTTTTGGACCGGATTCGGGGCCTTCGCGCACATGTTTACCGAACATTTCGATTACTTTTCAAGTCTGTATAATACCTCTGTTGACCTAGCGTTAAAAAAGAATTATCTGGAAATAATTTCCCCTGTTTATCTGGACAGATCATATGAAAAGTAGTTCGCTCATGTGCAACACTAAAGGAGTTGTTCGGCCGGATTCAAACTGAACCGTGCGTTGGTTGGTTTCCCCTACACGTCATCCCTTCCGCTATTGGTGGCAGGGATGGTAATGGAGCCTGCGAAATGGAGCATGCGCTGTGGGGAGGTTGACTGGTTATATGTATTCTTACACATTGTTTCAAACTGATATATCATACAATCTAACGTTTTAAATTCAGACAACTGGATCAGACTTATAATAATAAATGCAAATAACATCTTTGCTGCCAAAGATTAACGCGCTTGAGTTGAGGATTATTTAACCCTATCTTCTGCCCTGGGCTTTTTAGGACCTGTCCAGGACTTTGGGGGGGGGGGGGGAGTTGGCGAAATCGCCACAATATAGCCTTGGGTCAAACACTACCAGAAAATGTAGAAAAATCCAAGACGGCCACTTTGATGACGTCACTGTCAAAACGGTATTTTTTTATTTATGCAATCCCTCCACAAAAAGCGGAAGAGCAGAAATTTTGAAGAAAAATGATGAAAACATCACTTTTCTGGTACCCCATGTGGCAGCCATCTTGAATTTACCCATGATCATCTCCTCAGGGGGTTATGCAAATAGGGTCAAGATGACCCCAATATGATAAGCTATAAAGTCACGGAGTGCCAGCTCTCAATTTTTTGTCGTTCCCGAGATAGCGCAGAAAGTTTGTTGGGGGGGGGGCATTTTGCCCCCCTCCTTGCCTGGTAGGGTTAATTCATATTAGAAGGAAATGAAAGACAAAAATTTTATATAATTGCCACGTATTCTTACCCCTATAACGATCTAAAACGTTCTCATCTCGCGACATAATGGCAATATTAATACCGAGGACTTCTTCAGGATGTGTGTCCTTATTACAAAAATAATAGATTGTTGTCGAGAGTGCGAAATGGAGACCACAAGTAGCTGTTTTGATGTACCTACATGACTGCTTATAATTATAGCGGATATCCTCTAGGGGTAACTCTTACCGTTCACGTTTTCGCTGCCATCATATACTACTTCAAGTTAAGTTATTCTCGTTTCTCTGCATCTCTTATATTATTATTAAAGCGTCTGCTTGTCGTATTACTTGTCTACCAGTTTTTGTCTTTTGTCTTTTAAAGAGGCAGTAGCGTGATTTTAATTGTTCGGGTAAAATGAACATCATAATCACCTGTATTTTGTACAAAGACCAATATTGATAGATTCTCCAGTTCAGTCTAGTGAACAAGATGGAACTGGGAAATGACTGAGATGAGGTCGGATATTTCTGTCCAACTGCGCATGCGTAACATGATGGGACTACCAACGAAAACTATACCAATCTGACTCAACCTAACGAGAGCTACAACAGAATACCTCACGCGATCCATTTGGACCACGGATGGTCCCTCAAACGCTACAACACACCCCCACACGCACCCGAAAACGCCCGCTTTCGCGACTACTCCTACTGATGACGTCACCAATGACGTCACAGATAACATGGGCATTCCTCAAGTCGTTGTCTACACTACTAGAGTTTTAAGATGAGACCCTACATACTATATTTAGATGAGATATAACCCCTCCATTGCTCAAACAGACCCCAACGAACCCCCAAAATGCCCATTTTCTGTACTATGGCCAGACTTGCCAATAGTGGCCCTTCTCGACCCCAAAACGTCCATTCATATACTTTTTTCTACGCGGAATGACGTCAGTTTCACGCCATAACCATTCAGCCGGATACTCCTCCACGAGTGCTATACATTGACACCTCCCCCACGGCCCAAGCGGACAAATCGTGGCCCATCTCGGCCCTAAAACGTCTATTCCTATGCCACTTTTCTACTGCGCATGCGTGGAATGACGTCAATTCCACGATATACTCATCTAGTCGGGCGCTTCTCCACGACTGCTACATGTTGATACCTTCCACGGCCCATTTGGACCAATAGGGGCCCATCTCGAATCCAAAACGTTCATTCCCATACACGTTTTCTACTGCGCATGCGCACCATTGCGCTACTTTTACTCCACACCAGTGCAGTTGGACGCTATCCCAGGAGTACTTCAAACTGATATCCTCGCCGACCCATTTGGACCAATAGTGGCCCACCTTTACCCCAAAACGTTTATCCCAATGTCATTTTCCCACAATTCCCACGACACACTAGCCCAGTCGGATGGTCCCCACGAGAGCTTCAAACTGATACCTCATACGGCCCAATCAGACCACTATTGGCCCACCGCGATCCCAAAACGTCTATTCCCATACACTTTTTCCACTACGCATGCGCAGAATGACATCAGGCCACGCCATACCCATCTAGTCAGATCGTCCCCCCAGCAGAGCTTCACGATGACACCTCACACGACCCAATCGGACCACTATTGGTCCAGCGAGACCCAAAACGTCCATTCAAATACCGCTTTTCTACTGCGCGTTCGCAGATAGACGATATTCCCACCCCATAACTCATCCATTTTGACGCCCCCCCGTCCCCCCGCCGAGGCTTCACTATGACACCTCACACGACCCAATCGAGCCAATATGGGCCCACCTAGACCCCAAAACATCCACCTCGATCTGCCTGCCTACTGCGCATGCGTCATCAGCACTCTTCAACAAAAGTCGACACATGGCCTCCCATCGTGTTCTACAGCTCGAGATGAAGAAAACGAGAGGCCACACCCCATACCGCAAATGTCCATGAGTGGGTTCCCCATTGGGACTATCATTATCCAGTGCGCCAGAATGGACCTAACATGTCCACCCCAGACCTGCATGAAGTTTTCAGGGAAAGTCAACCCCTGGCCTCGAGACCCGTCCCATCGTGTTCTACATCGCAAGACAAAGAAAACAAGGTGCCACACCCTATAGTAAAATCCACAGGAAATAAAATGACCACCCCAACACTTCAATACGGCAAATGTCCATAGTAGTCCGGTGGCTTAAGGCCAGATTTTCACTTTATCGTGACAGAGTGGAATAAAGCACCAAATTTGGCACACGTGTCGTCAGAGACACCGAGAACAATATCAGAAGGGGTGCCCCCGATTTTGAGGCCCAGGAGGCAATATGTGGCACATTAGGGGCCCGGGGTCATTTTGGGCCTATAAATGGCAATTTTTAAGATCAGATTTTCACTTTATCGTGAAAGGGTGGAATAAAGCACCAAATTTAGCACACGTCTCGTCAGAGACACCGAGAACAATATCAGAAGAGGTGCACCCGATTACGAGGCCCAGGAGGAAATATGTGGCCCATTAGGGGCCCGGGGTCATTTTGGGCGTATGAATGGCAATTTTTATCCCAACGATTTTCAAGACATCATATATTCGCCATCCTCTGGGGTAAGAGTCTGAAAATTTTCACACTAATAGTGTTGGCAAAGGTCTAGCTAGAAATACAAAATAATCCAAGATGGCCGCCATAATGTCGTTACAGCTACGTCAGAACCAAAAAATGATCATTTTTTGACGAATTTTCGATCCGAAATTTTGAATTATTTTTTAATATTGTTTTCTTGGTGTTAGGTATACAGTGAATATTAGAAAATAATCATATATAACTGACTCAGATGGCACGGTAGACCCTGACTGACCTTTGCCAAACTGGGTGAAGTTGGACCAGATCCTTATTTATGCAATAAATTCGTTGGGGCTACCGTACAATGTAACGCGTGACTGGCCAAGCATACCTACCAAGTGAAATGTGTCATACTAATATAGCGTTAGACTTCCATCAACACATTTTTGAATGTTATTCGGGATTCCTGCTGCTGAAGATGAAGTGGCGGCACCAATGCGAAAACTATGGCCTATTAAAGAGGATCAATGCCGATTAGAGAGATTCCATTTTCCACATGAGCTGAGAAATAGGCAGATGAAACGGGCGCATCCTCTGCAAATTGGAACAGGGGCCCGTCCTCGGATGTGAAATATGTCACCGAAAATAAGCACGGATTGCTTGAACTGGACAATATCTAATATTATCAGTATAAACAAATGAACTGGTTTATGGGATATGTTGTGTTTGAAGTTGCGGATAATAATGTGCATGCCTTGTAACGGGTCAGATTGATCGGAGAAAGAGACATCGTTGTATCAAAGAACATTGCTATTGCTGTCTTGTTTTGAACGAACTGTCAATTCACTAACGCGTAAACGCGGGTTATAGCATCAAATATCTTATGGAGGATATCCTTAGTTATGGGTAGTCTGGTATACGGCCGTGTAATTTTGACATGCCCGCAAGTAGCATTTTGGCAAGGAATAACTGAGTAGGATTGTGTACTTCGGACAAATTGTACACATAACTGATAGCCGACACGAATGTATAAGCTGTGGAGGATGCATACTTGTGGAAATGCAAGAATGCTTTGAAGGAAACCCAACTGTGCCGATGAGATGAAGAATATCTTACTGGCACGCTGACCAGTGTTATTGGGGAAATCTCTATATACTTGTCATGCGCGCGCTTGTATACTTTCAAGGCAGATTCTGCAAGGGACGCCGTCAGATGAACTCTGCTTCAAAGACTCAGCAACAGACAGGGTATTGGGTGCGACGAGCGATTGAGCCAAGGGGCTAGAGACAGGGCTTCCTGAAATTGTAACCGCGAGAGTTTGTCAAGAATAAGATTGTTCAGAAGGCAGGCAACTTCTAACTGACGCATTAATTTCATCAGCAATGAAAGAGTGGTGATTGTTTATTTCAACCAAGGTCATACTATCACAAAGAAATAGAACGTTATGATTTGCCAGTTTATGGCCCCAAATTTCCACGGCAAGCACTTCTTGACCGTGGAATGTAAGTGTGCAAGATGTGCTGATCATTCTTGGTCTGTCCACGAGGATCCAAAAACAGCTGCCAAACCCAAGGTACCAGCAGCGTCGGAAAGAGTTTGATCTGGTTTGATCACATCAGAGGATACCCAATTTGGAGAAAGAAAATTACTTTTCCGTTGAAAAGACTCCAGGAATACAAGCCAGGTATTAACATAGGCTCTAGCTTCATTCAAGCGAATGTGATGGTGAGCCTGTGATACAACCTTTGTTAAAGTCTATCAGGCAGCGGAGAAATGCCCTGCCGGGCACGACGGCTTTACAGGTAAAATTGTGCGAGCCAATGAGAGATTGCAGTTCCACAAGAGTTATCTTTTTGCGGCGCGAGAATTCACCCAGCATGATTTTCAGTTTATGAAGTTTGTCTTCTGGAAATGGTGCTTTCATAGTTTTGGAGTCCAGTTGAATCCCATGCATAACCATAGTAGTTGATGGGTAGTAAGTCTTAGCATGTTTGATTGGAATGCCCAAATACTCACACAAGTACGTGAAAGTGTTGAGACCTATAGATCAGTGGCTGGCGTCATTTGCATCGACGAACATGAAGTCGTCCAGTATGTGGATCACCTCTGATATGCCGAATTTTGTACCCATAACCGATTGCAAAGAATGACTTGAGCTCTTTAATATCTTACAGGACGTAGAGCATCCCATCGAGAGGCACCGATCATAAAAAT
>JAVTVY010040335.1:0-18909 GCA_036873755.1 Hanleya hanleyi
AATCTTTTCGTTCACCAAGCGAAGAAATATTTGTCTTCCCGTACCAAGCGAAATTAGTCAGGCGTGTGATACCGAACCGAAAACGCATTTCGCCTGACCTTGACTCCATGCGGGTTTTGATCAACACTCAGTCGCCGAACCATTGCACAAATAAAAAAAAACAGACCAAATAGTATTCTCGCCCGACGAAGCAACCGTGGTGTGGACGGTGATGCTTATTTAACAACAACAACAATAAAACGCGTTCCGAAACGCGTTTCCAAAACGCGGTTCAAAACGCGTTTCAAACGCGTTCATAAACGCGTTCGTGAAACGCGTTTTAAACGAAACGAAACGAAAGATAAATGAACATACCGATGATCAAACGCGTTGGCGAGGTATAAACGCGTTCTTTGAGAAGCAAACGAAACGAATGCAAAACGCGTTTAGAACGCTATTGAAACGCGTTTCAAACGATAATAGAACGATAATATACGTGAAAAACCGGACACCGAACGCTTTATCTCACTAACCTGTACATATTTTTCCATCTGGTAAAAAGCACCAAGTCGACAATCCTTCTGCCTATAAAAAGAAGTATAAAGCATTAACTAGATATGTTAAACACTATTTTTAATTATTTCTTTATTATTTTAATTCATTTTTTTATGAAATTATTCAAATTAAAATTTAAAAATAAAGAAAACTTATATTCAAAATGTGTCAAAACATAATTTGTTTTTAAGCTGCTCATTTAGGCTACATTTGGTAAAAATTTCCTGCATGGCAGTGGTTAACTTCTCCATGTAATCAGTGGGTCATCCCAGTAATCTATCAAATGGGATTAAAATTTGATGTTGATACATGACATGTTTAATCCTGTAATAAGTGACAGCAATATACACAAATGTGTACACAACACATACCAAAATACAACACAGAGGTGTTTATGGTATACACAACTCCCATATAGAGAATATATGTCAGTTCAATTGGATGGATCTACATCTCATCAAGATCTTGCTGGCAGTAATTGGAAAGATGCACATATTACTTTTAAACAGTTATTATTACTGAGAAAACTCCTAAATAACATTGAGGAATATATTCTGTGTCAGATTTCAAGTCCATGAATGCAATGTCTGCAAACAGGCAACACTTGTCAAAACACAACATAGAAGAAAAAAGGAATAAAATTTAATGACACCATATCTGATAGTCATTTGCTGATATCTGCTACATTAACAACCATGAAAGATGAGGACAGCTGAAAGTTGCCTCATTTAAACTGTTAACTGTTTGGTGAAACATTAAAGTGGCAACTTAACAGAGAGCAAAGCCTATCTTCCAACAGAGTTGGAGGCCATACCTCTGAGTCACACTGTGCAAAATTCTCAGAGAACCTATTTGATGTGTGTGTGTGTGGGGTGGGTGGGGGGAGGGGGATTGCTAATATTCGGTGCCTGTAATCCATGTTCCTTGCTAACCACAAGATCTCTGATATGAATATGACAAAATTACAAAATTATAATCCTGGAAATAGTGGAAATGGAATGAAGACAAAGTATTTGCTATGATGCAAATGTGACTGACAATAGACACACAAAAACGTGAAACCATCAACAGTCAGATTAATTGTTCACTCAGTTAATCAGATTTTATTTGTTTCATTAAAGTTACAAATGCAAAAGGCATTTGGAACTTCTTTGTGTGTGGAACAAACATCTGAGTTTTCACAGGTGATATGATTATTATTAATTTCATGTGGTTTTAGACTGATATAAAGTGAATTTATGCATAAATGATTGAAGCATTGAACATCTGAACTGAGGTCTAGATTTTGAAAAAAGCATGTAATTGTATCTATGTGAATTTCCTTTCCTCCATTTACATTTTATTGTATCTTGAAAGTTAATGTGCTCATAATTACCAGCTGTGTTAAGTGAACCTCGTCATATTTGGCATTGACTATTTGGCCCTAGTACTGACAAATCACTCATTTTTTTGCCTATGTTTGCTCCAAAAGGTCTCAATTTTGTCGCAGAAATGGCATAACAATACAAGAGATGTTACCCAGCATTATCAGTATGATGTTTATTTCAACCACAGGTAGCAAGAAAAAAAATAATTTTAATAATTAAAAAAATGATTAAAATTAATTAAAAATTTTATTTTATTTTATTAATAATTTAATAACATAAATTTGAAACAACCCTCATATTTGTACGTTGTTCATGAGTCAGCCTGGAAAAAATTGGGGTGATCAAGTCAAAACTGTAGCCGCAGTGACGATTTAAAGTTCTCTGGTCAAATGTGAAAATGTCGGGTGACAGGCACCAGTCTACTATTAATTCCGTTACTTGTTATGTATTAACGTTAAAAATCGGCAAAAATCCAGAAAATTCACAATGCATAAATCCACCTGGCATGTCAATATTTACCTTGTGGGACATTACCAATGGAAGTCTTGACAGATGTTGACCATGGAAATTTCAAATTACCGCCACTGACAGCTGATTGGTGCTACAGAATGTCATTCGATTTGTAAACAGGGAGCCTTCTCACCCTTCACTGATCATGTCTCCATCCACCATGCTTTTCCCAAAATGGCCCAAATCAACACCAGGAAGTACAGTTTGAAGCCTCATCTGCAAGTTGAAATATCAGATGTATCAGAAATGCTGAAAAATCGCAGCTCATAAAATCCATAAATATCTGCTCTCAAATTTCTAAACAATGTAGGCTACTGACCCGGAAGTGATTAATTGTAGTCTGATGCCATCTATTCAGCACCACTTCCGGTTCATCACAAAAAGCTCCATCGTCCGCTATAATTTCCATAGGGATATCTTTATTTCGTTCATTTCCCACCCCTACCTTTCCCATTTCTTTCCAAAATTGCGTTGTATTATCAGCCTGCATATTCAAAATTTCCTTCTGCATCTTCAACCAATAGGCCCTCTTGGCACTCTGCACACAGCGGTCAAAATATTTTCTTTTCTTCACATATATGGATTATTTATCACAAGCATGCTCTTTACTTCTGTACTTGCGCCAGTTCTTTTCTGCATAACACAAGTCATTCCATTGTTCTGTTAGATAACTATCCCACCACGGCTTTTTATCCGTGTCTTCTTATCCAGAACAGAGTACTACAGATTTGTTTTGATAATTTCTTATCCATTTCATCACTTATTACATTTACAAATTCAAAATATTTCAATGTCATCTTTCTGTTGTTCACTGGTTTCTATCTCCTGGTTGTCGTCTCTCATGAAATCATTGGTTACGCTTGACACATCATATTTAATAATAGTTCTATCCCTCTCATCATTATATTTATTCTTTATTTTCCAAACAAAGGAGATGGTATTGTAAGGCGGGGTTTTTGCCCAAAGCCAGCCGACTCATAGGAATGTAAATTTCTTCTCTCCATCTGTCAAACACAATGCAATGTACAACTTGTCGTCGGTGGCAACTGTCAATCAACGGACCGAAGGTTACGGTGAACCATGATAGCTTCCCATATGTTCGGTACCAAGGTGTTATTATTTCACCACGTTGCAGTCGATTTTACATGTAAATATTGAAGAATAAATACACAATTTAGGCGAATATATTGCCGTTGTAACAGGTATAGCGATTGGTCGTTCGATTTCAACGTTCGACTAGCCCGTAATTTCCACACGGTATCGTGTCATCGGTAAACAATATTTATCTTGTAACTTTTAATTGATTCATAATGATAGCCTAAAATCTTATTTCAAATATGCTGAATGCAATTTTTTTTTTACAAAAATGAGAAAGATTTAAATAACTTGTCGACGTCACACATGTTGCCCTCCTGGGATTCGAACCCGGTAAAAGAAAATTTTCGATGCGGTTGTGATCCAACGTGCGTATTCACTACACCACAACATACTAACAACAGTAACAGGCTATTTTGGCACTCTATTCTACTTACGAAAACTCCAAGCGTTATGAATCATAACTTTTCATTTTTTAGTATGAAGGACTCCTTGGACCAAAAAGATCTTGCAGCAGTGGGGATATAATGTTACCACACAACACCAGGTTAAATGGCGTTTTGGTCCAAGGGGTCCTTCGCGTCTAAATGCGTGTCTGAAGGACTCGATTTAGACCCGTTTTTCACGAAATAGCACAAGCTGTGGATTTCAGCTTCATGTCATAACTATAATCATAACGCAATCGCACTAAAACTTTCACATACTGTGTAATTATATTTTCTCTTGCCGTTACATTAAAACATAAGTATTTTTAGGACATTTTATTTTTTCGATTTCAACCGCACCACGTATAGGCCAAAATCCCGCCTTATCGTACCATCACCTTTCCATTTAATAACGGAATGATCCGATATGTATTAAGGGTCGAATTGTCCAGGTTCTACTGACTTGTTAAATACATCTATAGCTCGTACTACCTCAAAATCCGTGAAAAATGCAAATGTTCATAAAGCACGAGGCAATAGTCTACTACAGAAAGACCACGGGAAGGCACGTATGTAAAATCATTTTTGACTGAGTTGCGTTCGTTCAATACACACAAGCTACTGTCAATCAGGAATTGAATCATGCACTTACAAAATGTATCACAGGTGAAATCAACAACATTACGTGCAGGTAAGTCATCCACGCCTACCCCGAAGTCCTCCAAATCGCCACACCGACTGTTAAATTCTCCACATAACATCGCAATCCCATCACTTTGATATGTAAATATACCTGTACGAATATGGTAGGCCGTAGGGGACAAAAATCACCATTTGGTGTAGACACATATTATTATCCAATCACAGGGCTGTTTTACGTGTTGACATTAATTATTATATGTCTACATACAATTTAATTCGATATCATATCGAATTATTTTATATCCGTATACATATTATTTAGATACTGCATCAAATATTTCGATGCTACATCAAATTAATTTGTATCCCCATTCAAATCATTTCGTATCCGTATACATATTATTTATATATGGCATCCCAATATTTCAAAGTGTGGTTGGCCACAGAGAACAAAAATGGATATTTGGTGTAGACACATTTCAGTCAATCATATAACAGTTTTATGTATGTCATACATAATTCATTATATATGTCATACATAATTCATTAAATATGTCATACATAATTCATTCAATCACGACCACTGGAAATATTTATGACATGCAGTAATCGCTTCCGCTACAAAATGTTCTGTTTCCTGTAGAAATGGATCAACCAATGACAACGTGCGTTACAGATTCTACGCGCGGCCACATGTGCAACGGCGCCATTTTTCAACTCCTGAAACATATCTCGTACAGACCGGGAGCAATTTCTGTATAGCTTTAGAAGAGAAGTAAACGACTCTATGCGCCTGACGCTTCTCCCACCATACTGTACATAGCCATTTCCAACCACGAGGCGCGACAAACTTATTCATAAAAGCTGAGTCTATTGACTGTTGAGATTATAGGAGCGGAAGTAATTTATGGTGTCTATAATTCCGACGATTTCATTGGTTCAATACGATGCTACATCGAAATATAATTAGGATGCCATATCTAAATAATATGTATAGGGATACAAAATGATTCGATACAGTATCTAAATCATCTGCAATGCGTATACAAATTAATTTGATGTAGCATTGAAATATTTGATACAGTATCTAAATAATATGTATACGGATATAAAATAATTCGATATGATACTGAATCAAATTGTATGTAGACATATAATAATTAATGTCTACACGCAAAACAGCTCTGTGATTGGCTAATAATATGTGTCTACACCAAATGCCTATTTTTGTCCCCTATGGCCAGCCACAATGTAAATATTGGGATGCCATACTTAAATAATGTGTATACAGATACAAATTGATTCAATACCGTATCTAAATGATTTGAATGGGGATGCAAATTTATTTGATATATCATCGAAATGTTTGATGCAGTATCTAAATAATGTGTATACGGATATAAAATAATTCGATATGATATCGAATTAAATTGTATGTAGACAGATAATAATTAATGTCTACACGTAAAACAGCTCTGTGATTGGCTAAGAATATGTGTCTACACCAATGGCGATTTTTGTCCCATACGGCTTACCATATTCGAACACCGAGTTCTTTATGAAGATCCCTACACCACCTGATCTACATTAAGGCAACGATTTCACAGTGACTTGAGTAGCAGGGGGTGTCTTCGTCGATGTTGTTGTTGTTGTGATTATATATATAATTTTTTTTGCAAGAATATATTTATTTCCCACCTTTTCATACACCACAATGACAGTAGATGTCATAAAAATGCTTTATATACGCCCTAAATCGATCTACATACCCCTCCTCTACTAGATCTCCATCTCTAATAACAAGTGTGGTTACTTCCATGTTAAAGAATTCGCCACGAATCCCGGTACACAATACATTCTCCACGATATGGCTGGTTTCCAGTAACTGATAAAAGACTTCCGAAGACTTTTGAAATCGAGGCCGAAAAGCTTCGAATGCAGGAGAACTTACCTCATGGAATTCTCCACGCCCGTTTAGTTTTCACCATAGTTCACGTCTGCTCATCCATTTACTGTTGGTGGTCTGCAGACACCCGAATTACCCCCTGTACCGGGATTCGTGGCGAAAGTCGGTATACGGCTTTAACATTAAGTAACCACACTTGTTATTAGTGATGGAGATCTAGTAGAGGAGGGGTATGTAGATCGATTTAGGGCGTATATAAAGCATTTTTATGACATCTACTGTCATTGTGGTGTATGAAAAGGTTGGAAATAAATATATTCTTGCAAAAAAAATTATATATATAATCACAACAACAACAACATCGACGAAGACACCCCCTGCTACTCAAGTCACTGTGAACGATTTGGTGTAAGACTCACGAAATATAATTGACAAAGGATCTGCTGCAAGTTGTATTGTCAGTCTTTTGTCTAGGATATTACCTTTTCAATGGGAGGTCTTACACCAAAGCCTTGTGCACATTTAGCATTTTTATGCAGATTTAGCCGGTTATGCCCACGCCACTGATAACCTGGCAATTCAAGCTTTTGATCACTGCACAAATCAGTCTCTCCGATTATAATCAAATCAAGATTTAAATATTCGATACCGTTTGCCCTCATTCCAAAATTGTCACTGTCTGTCTTATTTATCCAACCATTCACGTTCCAAAACCCGCATGTCAATTACCGCGATCCTCAAATCGTCGACTTCGTGGACCAGAATAGCGCACACGACGGCTGATATACACCTCTTGTCAATTGCCATTGTGATGATTTCTCGGTGACCGGCTGATAGATTTTTGTTCACCATTTCTACTTTCGAATCGCCCATCACGGTTTCCCCATGTATTGTCACGTGGGACTACACGGTCACCGCGTACCATCAATCGGTCGTTACCTAGGCTGTTTATAATAGTCCGGATATTTGCTATATTTTCCCTCTCAGCTGGGGTCTGTTCGTACGAAATAAAAATGTCCTTATAATTCCGGGAATCCTTCAATTATACTTTACAGTTCATAATTTTGTCCCTGTCCTCCCTGTCCTTGCAAGCCGCAATCACGATTCCCGCTTTCCCTTCTTTTCTGGATGTCTTTCTTTCCGTCTTTACGACCTTTACCTTTTGTAGTTTGAGTCCGTCCCTAATAACCCCGTTAACCTTGTTAAAGGCCTGTTTATACTGAGCGCGAACGCGAACGCGACAGCGACCGCGACCACTGCTACTTTCCGCGCGAATCATCGTTCATACTGAAAGCGGCGATACGCAGATGAAACTGGCGCATTTACGATTTGACCATGTCCAGCTACACATCATCAGACGGCGACATCATATGTATGCCTTTTAACCTCGCACTCTGATTGGGTAATGCCAATCGTTCGCGCGAACTGTTCCTAAAAATTCGCTCTGGAGGCAATGCCCACGGATTTTCGCGCGAACTAAAATTCGCCCGCGTTCGCGTTCGCCATCAGTATAAACGACTTCACTCAAATAGCAGTACATCAATCAAATGCGATCGCCGCGTTCGTGATCGAGGTCGCGGTCGCGTTCGCGCTCAGTATAAACAGGCCTTAAGAGTGTTTTCCCCCAGATGTCTTTAACATTACCAATCTGTTGTCAGTCGCTGTCGACGCTGGACTTTTTTTTCAAAGTTTCAACACGTTTATTGAGTTTTCAGTCTCTGTTTTCAACTCCGTCTTAACACCACTCATTTCCTTCCGTACCTCTTTCATTATCTGCCCACTAATTTTACTTTCCAAATCCCCAAGTTTGAATTCAATTGATTGTCGCATTTCTTCGACAATGGCCTTCAAAATAAGTTTTGTTTCTGAATTTCCAGATATTGATTTTGTTTCACTTGAGCTTGTGGCGACAATTTTAGGTCTCTTGCTCTGACTCTCAAACTCGATTGGACTTATTTCTAAAATGTCTTTAGATACAGGCAAATTTCTTTTTCTATTCTCACCTATAATATCTACTTCTTCAAGGTGGACATCCGCCATGAGTGTCCTCACATACATCTCACTCTCGGCCCCAAGGACGGAGTCCAGAATTATTCCGGTCTCCATATCACACGATACGAAACTTCAGTAGTCCAGGAATTCGGTATTTTCAACTCCACAAAGCCAAGAAATTATATAATGTTCGCAGAATATCACACAATATCAGCTACATATAATCCAGGATAGTATCCACAAACTGTCAGCAAGAGAATCGCACATCCACGTAGAGCGCAGCTGCTTGAAAGTATGTCCGCACACCACGAGAGCTCGAGCTGTCAACCTATGAGTGTATGTATGTTATTATATGAGTGTAAGTGTCTGTGTATTTATGTATGGCATTGTATGAGTGTAATTATATTTGTGTAAGTATTAATGTATGTATTTTATTCTTGGGTATTCTGAAAGTTATATTGACAATAATGACAAAAATCAACTTGAACATATTTAATAGTCTACAACACTGTTTGAAATTGAGATTGACGTGAATTCCACGGAAAACGACCGCTCGCTAACAAAATGACCGTTTTCTCAAGAAATTAACTCCCCATTTTTTCCTAGGCCCTTGGCATGCTGTTTTATCTGTTCGTTTCCTTTAGTCTCTGGGAACCCATCACTAATGACACAGAAGACGTGTTTTCCCCACATAATTTATCAATCAGATCAACTCGGGAATTTCTATATCCAGCAAAACAACAGCCGTTTAAAAACGCCTTAAACATGAACTGTATACATCGAATAAAGAGCAGTTCAGTTTTAATTTTATGATTAAATGTGATAGATATTCTGGGATTTTTTGGGAGGAGAAAATTCGTATTTTTTAAAATTCTTTTATAGAGACGTATAAAATGAGCACTCGTGATTCCCTCACGAAGTCTGGTGATTCTGTCAAGGACTACATGTAGTTTTAACTTGCAGAACTCGATTTTACACTACTCATGCATGGACATGCCCAAAGATTATATTACAATAAATCTGCAATATTTCAGGGAGATGTACAAATTATTTACATTTTGGCAATTGTAACTCAATTCTAAGCAATAGAAGCAACTTTTCTAACAGACCATTAAAAAATACCTTTAAAAGACCAACCTCTGATTCCGTAACCCTGGATTTTATGTAATGGCTAATTGCTATAATTACTTGGACGTCGACCTACTTTTATGCAATACACGTTCAACGGCGAGAATGCCGTTGAACGTTATGGACTGTACATATTAATGATAGCATTTTATTAAACTTGTAGGTTCTAGATGATGGAGAAGTTAGAGAATTCGACAAACCACAAGTGCTGCTGAAGAAAGCAAATGGATATTTCAAGCGCCTAGTTAAGCAGAGTGGAATTTCCACTGACTCTCCTGATGAAAGAAGTTATCCGACATGAAATCCTCAAAAGGAACGCGGTCAACTTTTGTATTATGCCAGGAACAATACACAGTTTGGTTGAGACTTGATAGGACCGACTGCAATCCATATACTTTCGGTGTGTTTATTTGTGTGCTGGGTGAGTGGGAGAGGTGTGTTGCTTGGGGGTAATTTCGAAAGTCAATTCATTCTACGCATTGAGGATCATCAACATTTTTCGCAATAAGGTTCGGTTCCCTTCTGATTTAAAAGCACCCCAATAAATAAATCAGTCCATCAATCATCCAATCAACTACTCATGACTAAACCCAGTCACTGCATTGTTTTATTACATATGCAGCAATTACCCTGCTTTACATTATTATTGACTCGAAGACTGAAGAATATTGGTCAGTACTTAGGATTTCATGTAAAGAGCATCAATATGTCTTGCTGACATCATTGAAAACTGTTGACCGCTTCTCTCTTGTGAGAAACCATCTTGTGTTTTTATTATATTTATTTCATACACTTTTGGAATGGCTGCTAACTGTCATACAAAATAAGTATTTCGATTATTGACACCGAAATGGATATCGGCTTGGTTAATGAGCTGGTTATCGCATATTCCATCATCAGCATTCGAGGTCGGTGACCAGTGGGCATCATGAACTTAATAAGTGCAGAAATTCTACACGATATTTGTGAAAGTGTGAACATGTCATCAGGAAGTGTTTTTCATCGCCATCTTTACAACTATTACACACGGTACAGTGTTGATCTCCAGGTTTAGTTTTTTTTGACTGACGTGCATATAATGCAACTTTTCAATCTATACACTGTTAAACATGTGTGGAGGATCTAAACACATGAGCTACGCGCATACCTGTCAACACTTTTTCCACACGTCATCCGGCTAAACATGTGGTTTAGTGATTTGGTGCTTAGGGTTTAAACATGTTTATCGACAGTTCCCTACTAAACATGTTTAGCCATAGTGCTCTGCTAAACACGTTTAAATCCTAAACATTACATCGGGGGAACATGTTTAGCCATTGGATGTGTGGAAAAAGTGTTGACGAGCATGCGCGTAGCTCAAGCGTTTAGCTTCTGAACATGTTTAGCAATCTCAGTATGGATGTTATGTTCTTCGACTTCATATTCTTTGTCTCCAAGGCACACAACTAACTGCTGAATCTACTTTGGTGGAGAAATCAGAGGCCAACAACAAACTGAAATAAAATAATCCATAAATTTATTGAGGAAAGTAGTCATTGGGCCACAAGGTTGACAGCACAGTTATCAAAACTAGCCTTAAAAATAGTCAAACTGGCGCATTTAATATCTCCACAACAGGTCGTTTAAGCTGCTTCTACATAATCAGGGGGAACAACTCAGAATCATGCCATCAGGTCGAAAAAGTCCTTAACATCCACAACTACTGTATGGTGACAATTAAATCGTCAATTGAATTCATTACAAATCCGGAAACTATACATGTAGTTGCGCTCACAAGAAAGTTGGTGAAAACCAGCCTTACAAATAGCCAAAATGGTCCACAACAGGTTGCTTAAAATGCTTCTGATATACATGATGAAGGGAACAACTGAGCTCAGGAAAATGTGAATCAGGTTGAAAAAGTCCAACACATGCACAACTACTGTATGGTGACAATAATGTGCATTACGTCGTCAATTGAATTCATCATAAATCCTGAGACTATACATGCAGTTACACTGGTCTGCTTTGGAATGTAGAATAACATATATATGTAGCCACTTTCCCCAGATCGGTTAATTGGAAATGGAATTATTTTAATTGGTAAATCAAGGCCTAATTCGCAAAAATATCACAACTCTGCTTAAGTCACTTTCTTCACCTTGATTCAGTTGTATAATGTATATCCTAAGTATCAATCCAGGCTTAACAAATATATATATTTGAGGTTTGAGGAACAAGGGTCATAACTCTTGAAAATATAACCTGCACACTGCACAACTATTGGGCATTGTCCACATAACATGCAAATTTCATACTTGTCCATACAATATTAACTGCGATCCAGCCCAGACAAGTCCCAATTCACGGAGATTTCTAGAACAAAGGGCCATAACTCTTGAAAATCTGAGCGAAACACGGAGAAACTTTACACTGCACAACTATGGGACACTGACCACATATCATGCAAATTTCATACTTGTCCATACAAATCCAGGAAATCCAGCCCGGACAAGTCCCAGTTCACAAAGATTTCAAGAACGAAGGGCCATAACTCTTGAAAATATAACACTCGGGAAGGACTCAATTCGCACTTCTGATTTGGTCTTCAATTCTTCTTGAAACTTCAACCAGGCTTTAACGTCCAGATCCGCAAGGTCTGTTCCCTTGAATAACATAAGAAAATAAGAGGGTGTGTCAATTTTGTGCCAATTCGCAATTCATATTTGGATAGCTTCAAATTTAACTAAGCAAATATTGAGAAAGATCAGACAAATGGATGAATGTGTAAAATATATGCTTAATGCCTCTAAGGGCTGTTCCAGGAATATGTACATGGGGGACAGATCCCCAACAACTCACGCAACCCATATGTCCAATGTTACAAGCTGAGTAGCTAGCAGGTCCTCCGCCAAGTAGCCTGTTTGAGAGCGTACAGTATATACGCTTCCAATATCTCCTTAAGTATAACTTGGAAAGTGGATATGTGTATATGGAAAAATATGGAATTGTTGAGACAATTTGAGGAGGTTTGGGAATCAGTAATGGGTAGTGTAACACTGGAATGTAAGCCTGTAGTCGTATATGGGTTTGCGGATGGTGAGATTTATAAATCGATGGGAGGAATGGATCAAGATATTGTGTTCACAACACATATGTCAATGGCAGCCATCTTGGATTACATAATGAGATCAATACCAATGGCCGTCTATCTGATGTGAAGCACCTTCTCAAGTTTGACGTCAATGGGACGAATTGTTCTCACGAAACCGCGTTCACAAGATGCGGGACAGACGGAATCCAAGATGGTCAATGTCAGCCATCTTGGATTACGTACCTCAGTGAAAATCAATACCAATGGCCATCTAACTAATGTGAAGCACCTTCTCATGTTTGAAGTCGATTGGTAAAGTTGTTCTTAAAATATCATGTTCAAAAGATGCAGGATGGACGGAATCCAAGATGGTCAATGGGAACCATCTTGAATTACATACTACCTCAATGAAAATCAATTGATACCAATGGCCATCAGATTGATGTGAAGAACCTTCCCAACTTTGAAGTCGATTGGTCATATTGTGCTCGAGGTATTGCTTTCACAAGATGTGAGACGGATGGAATCCAATATGGTCAATGGCAGCCATCTTGGATAATTTACCTCAGTGAAAATCAATACCAATGACCATCTAACTGATGTTAAGTACCTTCCCAAATTTGAAGTCGATTGGTTGATTTGTTCTCAAGATATCGCGTTCACAAGACGTGGGACGGATGAAATCCAATATGGTCAATGGCAGCCATCTTGGATTACGCACATCAGCGAAAATCAATACCAATGGCCGTCTGACTGACGTGAAGAACCTTCCCAAGTTTGAAGTCGATTGGTCTAATTGTTCTCAAGTTATCGCGTTCACAAGATGTGGGACAGACAGAATCCAATATGGTCGATGGCAGCCATCTTGGATTACGTACTCAATCGAAAATCAATACCAATGACCGTCTAACTGATGTGAAGCACCTTCTAAAGTCTGAAGTCGATTGGTCAGATTGTTCTCAAGATATCATGTTCACAAGATGTGGAACGGACGGCTAGCATTTCCAAGTCCTCCCACCACTTCGTGGCAGAGGACAAAAAACAAGTAAACAGGTAATAACACATAGCGTTATAAGTTCCTTCTTTAGTGACACAAACATTAATGGATGGATGGTACACGTCCCATCGTCTTCCCTTAATGTATATAGACATTAAATCATGATTTTTAGGAATTTCAGGATTTGAGGTCAGTGACGTTGATCGTTGACCTTGACCTACATTTTGGTACACGACACATCCTGTCCCCCTACTGTATATACTGACACAAAAAATATATACTTTTAATGATTTCTTGAATTTGGGGTCACAGTAACCTTTGACCTTGACCTAATTTTTGGTATGCAAAATCTTTTCTACTGAATCCACTCAAAAAAAATTAGCAATTTTCAATAATTTCCGGATTTTTAGGCCTGACCTTAGACCCCTGACCGTGACCTACATTTGGTATGTGACACATCGGTCTCCCTTAGGGTATCCACTCACCAAATCTTGGAACTGTAGATAGAAAATTGTCAATGATCAATGAATTCTGGATTCTTAGGCCACAGTGACCTTTGACCTATGATCCGACCTCAATTTCAGTACACGACACATCATTTTGACCTAGTGTATCCACTCACAAAATATTGCAACTGTGGATAGAAAACGGTCACAAGGTATAGAACGAACATGAACGATTGAGTGGATTTTTGGTTTTTAGGCCAGTGACCTTTGGCCTCTGACCTTGACCTCCATTTGGTATGCGACATCTTTTCCCTTCAGGGTAATTCACTCACCAAAAATTGGAACTGTGGATAGAAAACTTTCCCAGATATAGACTGGACACACGGGACGGACAGACGGACATTCGGACAGACGGATGGAAAGCGCCATGATCACATAATACGTCTGCCTTTTGGGTGGACGTATAAAAATGGAGATGAGGATTGGGGTAGGTACATAGTTTTAGGAGCTACATGATACTTTTGATTCAAATAATCATGCTCCTTTTGACCTCATTGTAGCTTGCACACCCAATGTCAGTTAAAAGGCCAGTGCATTGCATCATTTGTGTATAAACGGACTATGAAAATGTCATTAAATGTCGGGACTATTGTTCGGACAAGGTTCAGTTTACAATTGTCATCATCCAATTATCAAAAAAAAAACCCCACTTAGTTGCATTTGTAATAATCCTTACTAAAAACAATCTGCAAATGAACTAAAGAAAACTAACTAACTATCAGCATGAGCTATAAACATCCAGTAAAGATGTGAGTGAAGGGCTTGAAATATTGAAAATCACCAACATGACATTTGTCCTGCTAGGCAAAAAATTTACAGGATATACTGACTTTAAGCAGGACATTTTTTTCATCGGGATGTTATCAATTTTCATTCAGATTATATTATGTAAATAAATTCCAGAATTAAACCATTAAATAATTCTGAGTTTGTTTTAACTTTATCTCAAATTTATAACATTATTATCAAATTAATAATCATTGGGGAAACAAATCCAATCTGGTATGCCGGTGTAAGTTAACAAAATCGTGTATTGAACATCCATTCTAATTGATTCAGTCGTAGTATAGTTGTACAGAACATCGTCCGCGAGTCCTCCTTGTAGTCTAATCAGGACCGATGAACGCGCCATTCAGCCTTTGTTGCATGTAACACCAGCTGATGTCGACGAACTATCTTTTGATACTTTCTGAGGAACTGTTTCGCTTCGGGCTGCCTTCCCCCCCCCCCAGAAGAAGTGAATCCAAATTTAAACAAACCCGCCATCTTTAGACAGCGAGACAGGAAATGACAGATTTGATTTACCACATTCCTAGTAGTCGTCCAGAATATGGTAGCCTAGCATGAGAAATATAGCGTAGATGCGAGTCGATGAGCTAGGCTCTGCAGAACGGGGTTTCTTGAGGAATGACGTGACCCGCTGCGGTCAAATGAAAAATGTTTTAATTTTATCCTGCTAAATAGGTCACCGGGAAAGCCCAGCCGTAAACAACAATGACAGTGGATTTTTGCAACGGGAAAACGTTAAGCGATTTTTCGATCGCAGTGAAACATCGTGAAAGACACTAAAAATTATTTTCTTCTAATCGCTTTGTTTCTGTGTCTGCCTGATGCTGAAAGTGTCGGACAATTGTCCGAATGCCTGAATATATTGCCGGACAAGTCAATTTTCTGTGGGACATGTCCAGCAGATAGATAGACATTTCGAGCACTACAATGAATAATCAAAACTTAATAATTCAGGTTATGACCTATACTAACAAATTCTGCATCCTGGAGGAGGGGACAAATCTCAAAAAGATTCTTGACCGAACCATCCCTGACTGACCCAATTGCTTCTCGCCTGTTCTTATGGAGAATTCGGAATAACTTTTTTAGTAATGGCTTGTCTCGGCTTCCTTCTTTTTAGTGTTCCTCATCAAACTTTTCTTTCGCCTCAGGAACAGATGATATAGCTAAAATCAGAAAAGGTACACAGGTACAGAAAAACAGCATGGTCAGTACTTCATGTGAGAAACTGTTGTTCAGGCTTGTACATGTATTATTGAAAATAATCCTGTCTTGACAAATTGATCTCCTCACACAAACGGTCACCATTGCTCAGTTTGTGATTCTCGGCCCGAAAGTTGGGGTCGCATGTTCGTTCATGTCCACCATATGAGAAAGTTTTTATTTTACATATTCCCAGTATCACATGATTGAGTGTGATTGATTTATGATACATCTGGCTATGCTGCCAGAATGGAAGCGTGGGTTGATGGACGTTCACACATGTGCTGAAAAGAAGACAGAGATTCGAAAACAATGTTTTATGTACATATTAGTAAATTTATGAAATGGAATATATGAAAAACACACAAATGAACATCAGAGATTTTTGCAGAGTACAACTTCTTCGATGATCGTTTAAGTTCACTGAAAGTGAGGACATGCGACAACTAGCGGAAATTGATCATTCCGCAATCTATGCAAATTATCTATGTGTCAAATTATAACAGGTTGGGGAAAATACCTTGATCAAAGTATTATACCTTTATCAGGGTATTATATCTTGATCGAGGTATAGGCCATTACCTCGATCAACTTCAGTTTTTGTATATTTATGGAAAATGTGGACATCCACACATACCCTGGACTGCATGGATCTTTCAACAACATCTATGGCTTCATTATTCCATGAGTTTCACTGCAACTTATTGCTTCATTTTATGCGACTAATATCACTCAGTTATGATGTTTGTTTGAGGGGGCATACAAACTATTTACATGGTCAGTGTGGGGAATTCTTATCGGTCGAGCCGTCAAACAAACATCATAACAATTTTATTATGCCGAAGAGCCTTTGTTTAAGCCGAAAAACGCGACTACAACAACGATTAAATGCGGTTTGTTTTCGTAAGACAACTTCAACTGATTCACATTTCCTGATCTAATACGAAAGAGTCGCGCATGCCCACAACGTCTTTGGGTTGAAAGCAAACGCTGAGGCGCAACGTCACAAAGCCATTGATACAACGTAGATCTTCGTTTTGTGACGGCTTTGTGAATTGAAGGAAAGGCTGCGTCAATTCCACCTTCCACTATCCATGGTAACGTTAACACACGATTGTTCGTATTAGGTGTGTGGCTGCCCTAATACGAACAATTTATGTGATGGCAATTGACCAATCGGCTATCAAACAAGCTACGCTGAGGCGTAATAATCATTCAAATTAGCCACTCTTATATTTCAAAAATGAAACATGGCTTCAAATGACATATTCGGTGAAATTTATTATGTAAATGCAAATGGCATGTGAAGGAAAACGTCCATCTCAGAGTCTGAGTCATATCCAAGTTGCATGAATGAAGATGCACTGACTGATGAATAAATTAAATTAAATTGTCTGATGCAATGCACAATCTCCTAGCATGCGCACACATGGCAGAGTCATAATACCCAGATCAGAGGTACATGTTTTTTTATGTGCACATGCTAGCAGTTTAGACTATGTGTCCGTCAGTTAAACTTGATTTAGGCTTTACTTTACTAGGCATTGCCTCTCAGATCCTGCAATTTGCGCATGACCTTGACATGGAAGTATGCCACCACATGCTATTTTCATATACACTATTTTCATTTCAATATCACTGAATATGTCATTTGAAGCCATGTTTCATTTTTGAAATATTGAAGTGGCTAATTTAAATGATTAGTCGCATAAAATGAAGCAATACATTGCCGTGAAAATCATGGAACAATGAAGCCATAGATGCTGTTGAAAGATTCATACACTCAAAATAAAATTCCGTTTACTCGAACGGAAAAAATCCGTCCCCAGGGAATCAAGGGAATATTCCGTTATTGTAACGAATTCCTATTTTTTAACGGATTCAACGGATTTTATTATCCGTTAAATTTAACGGAAAAGTCCGTCCCCAGGGAATCGAGGGAATATTCCGTTATTGTAACGGATTCTTATTTCTTAACGGATTCAACGTTGGGCCCTTGCTGGTAACCGGAAATTTATTAAATTTTATCCCATGCAATCTGGGTTTATATTGAGTGGACTTTTACACGTAACTCTAACGTCCGAGTTAAGAGAAAAATCGGAATCGTTCGTAATATCCAATGTTTAATGATTTTAACTCAAACCGCATTGATATTGACTGCGCTGATTAACTCTCATGTGGTTTTTAATTCAGTGCTTTCTCTTTGTCGAGGAAGAAATTAAAAAAAATTAAAATTCTATCGATCGGACAGAGTCGGACATGTTTGGCATATAATTCCGATATTGCTCATTAATCGCAAACGTAATTATATATGCAGATAAATTTTAAAATTACAATTTTCTGCTCATAAAATTAAAACAAATGAGTAGGTTCATTCAAGTTAGATAACTCTTGGTGCGGTGATGCCCACGACGGCCCGGTGTGGTTAGGTTAATGTGGAGATGCCTACACAGCCCAATTCAGAATGTGGGCTTCCCAGTACTTAACCCACTTGGGCCCAGTGTAGGGTTGCCCATGCCCCCACAGTCCGCGACATGCCCACGTTTGCCCAGGTAGGACCAATGATTACTTGCTGACTGGGATATTCCGTTGATGTAACGGATGAGTCCGTCAGTGCAATACAACAACGGAAGATTCCCTTACTATAACGTACTATTTCCGTTTATATAACGGATTAATCCGTTAAAACTACCTAACGGATAGCAATACGTTAAATTTTAAAGGATTATTATTTTGAGTGTA